>JAIKVJ010003435.1:0-13730 GCA_024679225.1 Phytophthora pisi
TCTAGTACTTTTGTCTCGTGGCTTTAGCATTTCCCGCGATGCGGCATGCCACTGATCGCTGGCGACGACGCCGACGACCGAAGCACCCCCGAGCGCGAACAAGCTCCTGGGCTTCCTCGGACTCCGAGCCGCCTTTGCCCAGCTAGCTACCGGGGCAATTGAACGGTGGCGACGCCTCTTCGCGGCAAGATCGCGGCGGCGCGTCTCTCTTGCGCGCGTCGAAGCACCAGTGGCAGGTTGGTTGCAGTGCAGGGGCGACGCTGCACTGCTGATGCTCGCCGGGGCTGACCAAGGGGGCGAGCGCAGCGGCTCTCCGCCGTGCAGATTCGCCCAGCGCGGACACAATCTCCAGCTGGCGGAGGTTAATCCGGGCCAAGTGTACACGGCGCGCGTTTCTCGCGAACCCAGCTCGCCCGCAAGTCGGGGGCGGTGGCGGCGGTCCTCTCCAAACGCACTCTCTCTCATGGCGGCGCAATGCGCAGTCATCCTCATAAGCGCAGCAGTGCTTACGCTTTCAGCGGATGCATCTGCTGCTGGCCTCGAGCTGTATTGTCGACTTGGGCTGGACGACGACGGACGGACGGCGTCGGACGCATTCGGAGGCGACACACCCGATCGCGTGCTTTGCCGCCGCGCAGCGAAAACCAGGCTGCTTGGGTTGCGCCGCCGCCGCGTCCACTCGCTGGGTTTGGCCGGTGCCCGGCGCCCATGCCGGGCCTGGTGCTGCTCACCATCATAGAACCAACACCGGCGCGCCGGCCAAGGGCGCAGCCAGCTGGGCTACTGTAGCGCGATGAATCTCCTTCGAGGAGGCGCTCCGTCAGAAACATGCTGCTCGGCGTCGGCCAGCAGGCCCGAGCAGCAGCGGCGAAACGGGCTGCATGACGAGCGCCATGGTCTCGTTTCGCCAATATCTCCCCGTGGAAACCGTTTCTGAACCGCATGCGCTTGAGCGGGGGAGACGGCTTTTTTCTGCAGCAAAGAGCCCATCTCCGCTTCGGCGAGTGATGAGATTGGTCAGAAATCATCGACCATCTTAACATTGTTTCTCGTAGGGAATGCGTTATAACAATACTGGACTTCAAGCTTTATCTATGTGACTATTGTCCTTGACAATATACCAAAGCAAAGGGTATAAGAAGCTAGTGGATTGTCCTGGAACTTTGGGGCAGTTCTGTAAAATTCTCGGCCTTTCCTTCCGCCTCTTAAATTGCCGCGAGGAAAGCCAACAGCCATCATGAAGGACGTGGAGAGCGACATGGCGGCGCTGGAGCTGGACATCGACGCCGCCTTCGCGCCCAAGGTGGAGATCGGCGGCGGCAACTCGTCGTCCTCCGAGGAGGCGTCTTCGTCCTCGGAGCGCATGACGCTGGCGCCGCCGCCGCTCAACGCCATCGACGACGACGACGACGACATCACGAGTCAGCTGCTGAGCATGCTGGCCGAGGAGATGTCCCAGAAGAAGCGCAAGCGCAACCTCAAGACGGCGGGGCCCAGCACCACGGGCATCCGCCACCGCAAGGCGCTGGCGCTGGCCTCGCCCGCCGACGAGCTCAAGCGCGAGAAGAACCGCGACTCGGTCAAGCGCTCGTACTACCGCAAGATCGTACGTGGACGGAGTTTGGTTGGTTTGACCTACGTACTGCGTCTGACAGGAACTGATGTGTTGCTGCTTACTGTAGGAGACGCTGGGCGAGCTGAGGGCGCACACCGAGTACCTGCGTGAGCAGTACAACCGCCTGCTGGCGCAATGGGAAGACAAGACGGAGCGAGAGAAGGCCGAGACCGCCAAGGACCCGTCCAGCCTCATGAAGCGATACCTGGAGCTCTCGAGGCTGCGCGACCGCCTGTGGATGGAGAACACGCAGCTCCACGAGAAGTTCGAGGACCGCGAGAAGATCTCGTTCCGCTTCCAACGACTGTTCGACGTCAACTACCAGCTCATGGACCACTCGATCGCCGCGCCAATCGAGGAGGAGAACAAGGACCGCCGCGTGCAGACGCCCATGCTTATCATGGACGAGATGTCGTTTGAGAGCTTCAACAAGTTCGCGCAGGACGCGCAGCGCACGTTTGAGGGCTTCGTGGCTAGCCGCCACCGCATGCTCACGACGGACACGGCGCTCGGCTGGACGTGCTCGCACGTGGCGAAGGACAACTCGTTCGGCTACTACTTCGAGAAGAACTTCCGCCGCAGCTCGTACGTGAGCGCGTCCGAAGTGGCGCGCACGGCCTGGCAGACGCTCACGTCGCCCGAGCGGCACTCGAAGCTGTACGCGCCCGCGCTGCACACGCGCTTCCACATCATGCAGCAGTTCGACAACAACAGCTACGTGCTCTACCGCACGATGGAGAAGGAGGGCGAGGACTCGATCACCACGGCGCTCATCATCATGACCCGCATCCCACACCCGAACGACTCAGGCTGCCTCATCATCTGCAAGGGCCTGCGCCGCGAGGAGCACACGCTCCACGTCGAGTTCAGCGAGGCCATCGCGCTGCAGAAGAAGAAGGAGTGGCGGCAGTCCATGTACTGGATCAACATCGAGGAGGTGCCCGTCGACGACAACAACAACAGCGAGGAGGTGTGCGGCGAGGACGTGGAGAAGAAGCTCAAGGTCGTGCACGGCGGCATCATGAACAACATGGGCGACCGCAGCCGCTCCTTCTGGCTGTTCGAGAACCTCCAGATCGCGCTGCGCTGGGAGCAGAACCTCGGGCTGGGCGAGCCGCTAAGCTAGAGCAGCTAAGCGCAGGCCCAACCGGAACTCACGCATCAAAGATGGCTCACGGTCACTGCATTGCATTGGCCCGGCCATCTGGATTGAGGCAGGGAGGACACGAAGCAGCGCCGCCGCGTCGAGCGCACCCACGCACAGCACACAACAGAACTCGAACGGCGGCCTCGGAGGCGAGAGTGGAAGCAGCGCGCTTGCATTCAGCATGCGAGTCCGGCCGCGGCCGCATCATCGCCCCGTCGAAAGTGGAGGCAGCGGAAATCGAGAGGTATTATTTTTGTAGGGCCCTTAGGCGACGGGTTGAACTATGTTTCAGTATACGAACTCCGATATTACAAATGCGAAAGCGACTCCGTATCTATTTACGGAGGTCACGCCAACGTTCAACCAGCGACGTCGCCGAGCACGTCGCCCCGTGTCAGATCTGCTGGCCGCCGTCGCTCGCACAAGTGGATTCCGCCAAGACGCAGCAATGGTAGCGACGACGACCTCGGCGCAGCTCTCGCCCGAGGAGCTGCAGCGGCGCGAGCGCAATCGCAGCAAAGTGCGCCGCAGTTACTACCGCAAAATTGTACGTTCCGTTACTGCGCGCCAGTAATGTTCGTCTGCGCGTCTGAGACCTTCCGTTTGTTTTGTTAGTTCAATCTCAATGAGCTGCGGGCGCAAGTGGCGACGCTCGAGGACGAGTACGAGCGGCTGCTGCAGATGCAGGAGCAGCGAGCGGTTTTCCACGCGACGCAGGCGCTGACCGACACGCTGGACGAGAGCGACGCGCAGTCGCTGCTGGACGCGACGCTGGAGCCGCTGGAAGACCTCGAGGCGATCAGCGAGCTGGAGCCGATCGAGCCGCTCCCACTGGCTGAAGCCGGCCGAGAGAAGCGCCTGCTGCAGCTCGCGCGCGTTCGGAAGGCGCTGTACGAGGAGAACGAGACGCTCAGGGATCGGAAGATGACGTTCGCCAAGGCCTACGGAAGTCTGCAGCACCTGGTGGACGTCCACGCCGAGGACGAGGAGGAGGACGACGCGGTGTCCAAGCGCACGCAGCTCATGGTGTGGCGGAAGTTCAAGTTCGACGAGTGTCTAGAGATCAACCGCGTCGCCTACGGCCGCATCATGGCGGACTTGGAGAAGCACCGCCGCCATCCGCACAAGGGCACGACTCTTGGCTGGACGGACCGACGGCGGCTTGATAACGGAGTGATGAGTTATTGCTTTTCGAAGTTTTTCGCCAACCGGTCGGCGGCGGAGCTGGCCGAGAATACGTGGCAGCTCGGCTCCAACATGAAGCGCGCGAGCCGATTCTTCTCCGTCTTCCTGAACGTGGACGTGCACATTGTCCAGCACGTCGACGTGAACAACATCGTGTGCTTGCGGACGGTGAACCAGGCGGACCACGACGTGGTGCTCAAGAGCCTGTACCTACTGACCCGTTTCGAGACCGAGAAGGGCTTCATTATCCTCGTGCACGGACTGGACCCTGCGCGACTCGAGGACGATTTCACCACGCTCGCCATGGTGGGCAAGGCGGAGGTTTGGCACGACGAGTTCCGTTGGTAGGTCTGCTGGTCGTTTCTGTACAGCACAGTAGTTGGCTCTAACCGTGGTGTTTCGTGATGATAGGATTGTCCTTGAGAACGAAGATGGCGGATGCCGCATGTCATACGGAGGCCACGTGCTGGTGGAGCACCCGTGGGAGCAGTTTTGGCTCTGCGAGGTGCTGTTGTTGACGCTGCGCTGGGAGAGTGCCATCGTCGCCCCGCTGTTTTCATTGCGATGCAACTAATTACTATTTTCCGAGCTACAGTATATTAAGTTGGACGGCAGTGAGCTCCTTCGTTGAACAGAGTCTTTGGCGACCTGTGTAGTAGTAAAGAGAAATTCAAACCCAACAAGCTTTTTTTTACTAAAAGACTAACGCAGTACAAGACGTGTATTGAGCAAATAATTCATTCGTTGTCTGTGTCTTCAACAGGAAGGCCGTCCGCTACGCTGCACATCGATTAAACGGGTCCCATGCCCATCGAGGCGCGCAGGTTTTCGTAGACCATGAGCGAGATGATGGTGTGCGGGCCAAGGCGGAACCAGTTCGGCAGCCATCCCTTGAAGAAACCGCGGACGCCTTCCGTACGGAGAACGGACATGAACGCGCGGCCAAGGACGTTGGAGCCTCCGCTCTTGGCTTCGTTCTGGATCTGGGTCTTCATCACGTCCATCGGCGATGACGCCGTGGCCGCCATCAGACCGGCAAACATGCTCGAGATCATGTGGACCGTCACGCCTTCCTCCAGCGACGTCTGCGACAGCAGTGTGGTCATAACTCGGGAGCTGCGCTGCCGTGAGGGCCATCGCACGGTAAGTCGTAGCAGCAACACCACGGTAGAAACCCTCAACAAGCCCCTCCTGCTGGTAAATCTGACGGCACGCGAAGATGAAGCTGTTGTGGTAGCGAGCACCCGTGCGGTCGGCCTGCATGCGGACCTTGACGAGGTCCATGGGGTTCACGAGTGCGCTGCCGATGCCGCCTGACGTGGCTCCTGCCAGCAGCTTAATGTGCAGCGGAGAAGTGGCGCGCTCGTCGGCCGAGATGTGGAACATCTTGTCCTCGAACGTTTCCTTGACCACGTCGTACGCACCGAACCGGATGCCCGAGTAGATGTACTCACGCAGCAGCGAGGCCTGCCACCCCTTGGCCCAGCCCGCGAAGCCCTCTTCCTTCCAAATGGTCTTGAGGCCGTGGCCGAAGCCCAAGTAACGCGTTTGTCCGCCCGCAGCACCCGTGGCGGGCTCCAGCGCCTGGAGCTGCAAGCGCACCTTGACCACGTCGATTGGGTTGGTGACGGTCGTCGCCAGAGTGTTGGCGAAGCCGCCCAGCATGATCTTGACGCCGATGCTCTGCTGCCAGTCGATGTTGTGCTGCGCGGCTGCCACGGCCGACAACTGCGTGAGCTTGGCGCTTTCGTGGCGCTGCAGAGGCGCGTTCGTCGAGGCCATGGTCGGAGATGACTGGGGGCTGCTGCCAGGTGCTACGGGCTTGGAGGACTGACCACGCACCTCGCGCGCTGCGATCGTGAGGCCACAATCGCTCGCTTGCCCCCCAACGCATTGCGTCCGTCGGGCGTGACGAGGTCAGTTGACCTCCGACTCCTTTCATCCAACACGGGCGTGGCATGTCTCGCACTGGCTTTGGCGTTCCTGTTTGGATCGCATGACCTGAAGATAAGGAGCTCTGTCGCTGTTCACGGCGCATTTTGCTAGCCGCGGCGGAGGGAAGAGGTCGCTAAAGAGAAGGGATTGCGCGCTCGCGGCTAGCCGGGACTCTTGAACTGAATGCTGCTTGGTGTCCAGCCGTCACACTCCAAGCACCACGATCGATTTGCCCTCTCTCAGCAGCGAGCAGGACCCCCCTGGCCGAGGGGAATGCAGCGCGGTCGGAGGGCAACGCACGCGAGTGAATTGAGCGCTAGCTGATGATTCGTGCTCGCTTCGATCTGCGTGCTACAGTGTTTGGGACGTGAGCAAGTGCTTCAGATTTTTGACTCGCGGACCGCCGGTACAGCTTAAGTGCCTTGCCGGCGGTCGCCTTGGTGAGTCAGCGTGCATTTCTTGCGGCAGCCTGGAAACGCGTTGTGCGGTTTAACGCCGTGCTGTTAAACGCCAGCGTGGGTGGGTGAGTATTCATGCGGGGACGTTTGTTTTCATAGTTACACTCATAGTAATACGCAACTGTCTGCTGATGCTAGCGCTCGCAGGTATCGCAACAGGCATATTTACACGGGGTTGATGCCCATGGCGGCTCGCAGCTCCTCGTACGCCATGAGGGAGATGATCGTGTGCGGGCCGAGCCGGAACCAGTTGGCGAGCCAGCCCTTGAAGAAGCCCGGGATGCCCTCCGTCCGCAGCACGCGCATGAAGGCGCGGCCCATGACGTTCCTGCCGCCGAGCTTGGTCTCGTTCATGATCTGCGTCTTCATGACGTCCAGCGGGGACGACGCCGTGGCAGCCGTGAGGCCCGCGAACATGCTGCAGATCATGTGCACGGCGACGCCCTCCTGCAGCGGCGTGTGGTGCAGCAGCGTCTCCTTCATGTGGTCGTAGCTGGGCAGCTGCGCCGCAGTGAGGACCATGGCGCGGAAGGTGGTAGGCGCCACGCCGCGGTAGAACCCCTGCACGAGCCCCTCCTCCTGGTAGATCTTGCGGCAGGCGAAGGTGAAGCTGTTGAGGTAGCGCGTGCCCGTGCGGTCCGCCTGCATGCGCACCTTGACGAGGTCCATGGGGTTCACGAGCGCGCTGCCGATGCCCCCTGACGTGGCGCCGGACAGCAGCTTGATGTACAGCGGCGTGCGCCTGTGCTCTGCCGGGGACGTGTGGAAGACCTTGTCCTCGTAGAACTGCTTCACCTGGTCGTACATGCCGAAGCGGATGCCCGAGTACATGAACTCGCGCAGCAGCGAGGCCTGCCAGCCCTTGGTCAGGCCGTACCAGCCCTCCTCCTGCACGATGGTCTTGAGGCCGTGGCCGAAGCCAAGGTACCGCGTCGGCGCGACCGTGCCAGCCGCCGCCGCCGAGGACGTGACGGCCGTCGTCTCCAGCGCCTGCAGCTGCAGTCGCACTTTGACCACGTCGATGGGGTTGGTCGCCGCCGCGGAGAGGGTGTTGGCGATGCCGCCCAGCAGGATCTTGAGCCCCACGCTCTGCTGCAGCTCCGCGTGCCTCTGAGCCACCCCCACGGCGTGCAGGTGCGCCAGGTGGGCGTCGCTGTGGTGCTGCGGCGCGACGTTGGACGTGGACATGCTCAGAGGCTCGGCGACTGGGGGCTTCAGGGCAAAACGGAGACTGCGAGCGACTCACGACTCGCGAGCTGTGTGCTGCAAGCCAAGCAGAGCTGTCCTTATATTGACAATGGAGCTGCTGGTACAGACACCTGAGTTGAATGACCCATTGCACTGCAATCGCATGTCAACGACCGTTGGCGGTGGCACATCGCCGTCGCTAAACCGAGGCAGGAGAGAACTTCAAGGTGAAGTTTGCCGAGCCGATGTGTATATTTCGAGTGAAGCGCAGGCCGTTTAACGGCTCGCTTCGTGCGTGGTGGTCAAGGGCGTGGGGCACGTCGTTGCAGTGACATGCTGTTGCTCACCCTATAGCCCCAAAGTGCTCCCTTAGCTGCAAACCTGCGCTGGGGCTGGAGGTGTGGTGCGCCCTATAAATAGGGGTCAGAGTGGGGAGGAGGAGGCGCAGGTCCAGCGTGATTGAAGCTATGACTCTCCTCCGAGTGCAGACCGAGTCGAAGGACTCGCCAGACGGCGGCCAAGTCCTGCAAGAGGATGGCGAGCAGAGCTGCTGTATCAGCTGCTTCCGGTTGATCCCGTCGTCTTCGGAGTCGCTGCAGCCCGAGCACTGCGAGTCCGACACAGCAACAGGACCTCCTCCTCATGAACCGGAGCTACTGTGCGCATCCTGCATCCATCACTTAGCCGGCAAGGGCAGCAGCAAATCGCCGGCGGCCCCGTCGGTCGGCGGAGTGCTGTCGCCCTTGCCCAAGCTGAGCCTCCTCGTCAAGGCGGAGGCCAAGTGCCAGGACCAGCTGCAGTTGCTACGGAGTCAGCAAGAGATTCTGAAGCAGCAGCGAGAGAGCCTTCAGGCGACCAAACGTGCCAAGGAAGAGGCTGTCGCGGCCGAGCGAGAGCTCGCCCGACAGCGCCGGAAACACTTTTTGATGATCCAGGAGCGCCGCAAGCGCGAGGAAGAGCTTAAGTTCCAGCAGTTCCAAGTAGACGAGCATACCAGTCGCTCCGAACAGGAAGGGGGCGCTGATAAGCCCAAGAAGAAGAAGCCGAAGCCACCCAAGACGGCGGCGGACACTGCGCTGCAGCGACGGAGGTCCGAGTCCGCTGCTGGGCTGGACACTGACGATGCATCTCTGCCTCATGTCGTGGAACCGGCGTCCAAGCACACAGAGACCCCTCACTCGCGTACCAACAATGATATTGACAATGGAAGTGCAGCAGAGACCCACTCGGCCAGTTTGTACGAGCGCCGACGGCAGATGATGGCTTGCTACTCGCAGGACCTCTCGCCGCTCATCGACGGCCGCAAACCGAGACGCTTGCCTTTCCCAAAACCCGTGGCTGCCACCAGCATGATGATGAAAAGAAGACAAACGCTTGACAACAATGCTCAGGTTACAGCGCTAGCAACCAACCACCGCAGCAAGAGCCAGCAGAATGCACGTAAGCAAGGCAAGAACCCTGCTCCGAAGACGACAAAGCTTCGCCCTCTGGAGGAGCAGAAGCACTTCATAAAGACCAAACCGCATGCTAGCAACCAGTTCGAGGAATTCCATACTCGAGTGGACAATGACTCGGCTAATAGCAAGCGCGTATCTGCCTCGTCATCGTTGTCACCGCAGCCTCGCCGGCGCCTGGCAGACACGTCGGCCCCGCTTACGGCGGAAATCAAGCCCGCGTCGTGGGCGTACGAGCTGGCGAAAGACGTTCTGCCCCAGGACGACCCGCACCAAGAAGTTGGTGCCATGGGATTCGCTGCACCGCTGTCCCCCCTTGCAGAAGAAAACGCGTTTACCTTGTTCCCGCTGCAGCGCCAGCTCCCGAGCCCCACGTTTCTACCTTCTCAGCACGAACCACAAGCCGAGGCAGTCTCCAAGGCTCCGAGGTGGGAGTACTCGGCCGAGCGGCTCTCGAGTCTGCTGGAGAAGTACAACGTCTCCGTATCCGCCGTCACAACTGCAACACCCAAATGATTGGCAGTGACCGTGAGTTCAGCAGCTGGCGAACCGGCTAGTCAACTTCAACTTCGCTAGTCAAACGCAAGGGAATGCACCTTCCTTACTGATGATGTGGGTTAGCGTGACCAGAGGATACATGTACGTACGCGTAGCGAATTTCGATTCTGTACTACTTACACATCCAAGGTCGAATACACACCACTTGACATTGCTTTCTTTCTTACTGCCTGCATGCAGCACTGCACTAGAGTCGCCCGCGTTATAATCTACTGCCCCGGGGCGCGTGGTCTGCGATTCATTCCTGCTCCTCCCAGTTGAGCGTGCGCTCCACGGCCTTGTTCCACTGGTGGATGAAGTGGCCACGCTTCTCGGGCTCCATGTCCGGGTTCCACGTGGCGCTCACCTGCCAGTTCTCGCGCAGCTCCTCCACCGTCTTCCAGAAGCCCACGGCCAGACCAGCGGCGTAAGCGGCACCCAGCGCCGTCGTCTCGGCGACCACGGGGCGCACCACGGGCACGTTCAGCACGTCCGACTGGAACTGCATCAGCGTCTGGTTCACGACCATGCCGCCGTCAACCTTGAGCTTGGTCAGGTGCACGCCACTGTCGCCCTCCATGGCGGCCACCACCTCCTGCGTCTGGAACGCCGTGGCCTCGAGTGCAGCGCGGCAGATGTGCTCGCGAGTAGCGTACGAGGTCAGGCCGACCATGACACCACGCGCGTCGTCGCGCCAGCGAGGCGCGAACAGGCCGGAGAACGCCGGCACGAGGTACACGCCGCCGTTGTCCTTGACCTGCTTGGCGTACTCCTCAACCTCCGGCGCACTGTTGATCATCTTGAGGTTGTCACGCAGCCACTGGATGAGCGAGCCAGCGTACGAGATCGAACCCTCGAGCGCGTACACGGCAGGCTGGTCGCCGATCTTGTAGCCCATCGTGGTGAGCAGACCCTTCGTGGAGGGCGTGGGCTTGGTGCCCGTGTTCATCATGAAGAAACAGCCCGTGCCGTACGTGTTCTTGGCCTCGCCGGGCGAAAAACATGTCTGGCCGAACATCGCAGCTTGCTGGTCTCCGAGGTCGCCCGAGATGGGGATGCCAGGCACGACGCTGTCCTTGTGGCCCGAAGCGTAGACCTCCGAGCTGGAGCGGATGCTCGGCAGCATCGCCTTGGGGATGTTGAGGCACTTGAGGATGTCGTCGTCCCACTGGAGGTTGTCTAGGCGCATGAGGTTCGTGCGCGAGGCGTTGGTCACGTCGGTCACGTGCACGCCGCCGTCCACGCCGCCGCTGAGCTTCCAGATGAGCCACGTGTCCATGTTTCCGAAGAGCGCGTCGCCCGACTCGGCCTTGGCGCGCAGGCCGGGCACGTTCTCGAGCATCCACATGATCTTGACGGCCGAGAAGTAGGTGGCGATGGGCAGGCCCGTGACGGCGCGGAAGCGGTCCGCGCCCGTGCCCAGGAAGCCCTCGCCCTCGCCGTTCTTGAGGCGGTGCACGATCTCGGTCGTGCGCGTGTCGTGCCACACGATGGCGTTGTAGAGCGGCTTGCCCGTCGCGCGGTCCCAGATCAGCGCCGTCTCGCGCTGGTTGGTGATGCCGATGGCCTGCAGCTGCGAGAGCTCGATGCCGCCCTTGCTCAGCGCCTCGCGCACGCAGGTCTCGACGTTGCGCGTGATCTCGTCGGCGTCGTGCTCGCACCAGCCCGGCTGCTGGTAGATCTGCTTGTGCTCCAGCTGGTGCGTGGCCGCGATGTTGCCGCTGTGGTCGAACGCGATGAAGCGCGAGCTGGTGGTGCCCTGGTCGATGGCGCCCACGAACGACGTAGCCATGGTGGAGAGAGGAACGGAGGGAGGGAGCCGCTTGAGCCGCTCGAAGACACTTGCGAAGTGAAGCTGGAGCCGAGCGACGGCAGAGCGCGGAGCGAGGCGAGGCCACATGGCGACTGATGCCTGTCAAGGCGAGGGTCCACATTCCGAAACCAGCGAAAGTCGCGGCGGAAAGGTCCTATCCCCGATTTTCTTTGCGAATCGATGTCATACTGTATATCAAACATACAAACGCACGTTAACCTAGATCTAAAACTTGATATAATTTATCAGTACGTTGCAAATTACCGCTGCACAGTCAGAATGGGTGCAGTACTCAAGCCCGGTGATGACGCATCGGTGTGTTCTTGAAGGCGGAGGGGGATGGGCAAACGCCCGAAGTTCAACTTGGATCGCCGCCGTGACCGCGGATCGCCGAAAATGCTGGCCAGAACGGAGCGAGTCGCGCGTGGTGGGCCCCGCCTGGCACGGCCGTACATGTAGTTCGACGTGCAGGCGAGGCAATACTTCCTGGTACCAGCGGGGCCCGTGCCATGCGAGACCGCAGCGCGCGTTTGCAGGAACGCTTGCCGGTCGACGAACTGCGCGCGCAGAGCCCGGGCGAGCACGTCAGGTTTGCACGCGCCCTCGACGCGAGCTGCCACCACTCATCGACAATGGGGCCACCAGTTGACGCTCCGCTCTGCTTCTGGCAGAAGCCTTCTGCCGCCTGCTTCAGTTGGTCAGGCCATCATTGCGAGCTCCGCTATCAGCTACACAGCGGCCGATTTCGCGCCTCACTCCGCAATCTGCGACATCATGGACAAGTCGCGATCAAGATGCATGTTCGGCGAGCAGCTCGTCGACCACTGCATCGAGCAGCTCGATGTAGTGGTGAGATCGAAGGGACCACCGGTATTTTAGCTCGAGGCTCTGTTGTTGGTGCTTGTCGGGAGAGCAAGACGCTCGGGTTCAAGTTGAAGTGGTCTCTCCGATTGATATCAGAGCTTCCCGGTCGACTCACCCACGAGTTCCATGTTCCACCGTGCGGTCCGCCCGCTGCATGCCATGCAGCGGGCGGACAGTGCATGCACGTACGGGCCTGGCACTGCCAGCCGTGCTTCGCCGTCGCTGCGATGTTCATCCGTAGTCAGGTCTGGGGAGCTGCCCCATGAGCCCTTCATTCTTTTACTCTGGCTTAGGTCTGTCCGGGCGTTGTCGGGATCTCCAAATTGATGCTGACATGAACATGTATCACCAGCATGATTCGAATGGCACCGGCATGATACCTAGGTCCTTGTCGGGAGACCACAGAAAACACTCAGCACAATGCCGCCCAGGTCGTGCAGTACGCTGGCAGTGGTGCTTGGACGACTGGTAAAGAGTGGCCTGGTCAAGCAGATCCAAACAATACGCATGTAGGGACTCCCTAGCTCCCTATTAGGGAACTACATGTATGACATACAATGTACGTGGTGTACGTACTCAGCAGCCTCCGCACCTTGCTATTAATACCGGTGGGCATGGACAAGTTGCTCGTACGAACGCTGCATGGAGGGTGGCCAGTAGGGTGGGCCGTATTACTACTTCATGCACCATGAAGTCTTCGGAGGTTGTGGCAGTGCCTTACATATATGGTAAACAAACAAGGCAGCTTCGTCTACAGGATCGTTGACAACTTGTCGCGCGTGACGTCCAGCGAAACGGCCGAGCAGACACGTTGCGGATCCATGCGGAAAAATGCTCGTTGAAGTGCATGCATATCGTCGCGGGAAGCGCTCAACGAGCGTGAATGCCTCGAACGTTGTGATGCTTCGCGCGCCCGCGGCGCGAGCCCCCGGTCAAGGTGGACACTCTTCGAGAGCCACGGCAAGCCCCGGATAGCGCGGTCTACACTGTTGTACGGCGCCCGAAGACCTCTCGGTGGTCGCCGGCGATCCTGAAGCAAGCGACATAACGTGTTTTTGCGCTCGCGCGTTTCTTTTTGGCACGCTGCCGAGGTGCCCCGGTGATTGAGCTCTGAATGCGGTGGGGGGGGGCGCTAGCTACTTGTATTGCAGTAGTCTCTCGTTCTGCTAGCAAGGCAGCTCGCGCTGCTGTAGTTGGCTGTGGACACAACTCCAGGAGAAAGCCCCCCCCCAGCCAAACCACCTGCGCTTGAAGTTCAACACCTGGCGTGCCATACAAAGCGCAAGTGTCGAGACGGGTCCAAAAGTGGACATGGACGATCCGCATGTGCTTATTTTGGCTGAAATGGGCACCCCGTGATCGCCGCCCGCATCTTCGAGTTCGCGTTCACATTGCTTTCAAGGCACATCAAAACAGACAACGTTTAACGATATTAATATGCATGTCCGTACATATGCAATAAACCTCTTCATTCCTCGAGCCCCTCGATGGCACGCACTGCGTTGAGCAGAATGGACGGACGATGGACGGATGG
>JAIKVJ010003436.1:0-13795 GCA_024679225.1 Phytophthora pisi
CTACTTTCACCCATCTGCTCTGTCCTTCTGGCTGCAACCAGAACACTTCCCCCTCCATGATTGCTTGGCTCAGGATCGATTAAACGTGGTTAATCACGACCACGTGACGCTCGAGTAACGCCTCTGCGACGGCGATCACCCCCTGCACGCGCGTGCGCAGCGAGCAAAAGCTGGGTCGCCGTCGTGTTGGTCACAGTATCGCTGTAGCAGCACAGGAACATCCGTATGAAGCGAAGTGTATGGCTCCCAGGTATTCTCCAGCTTGTCGAGTCCGAGCCACTTCACTTGCACCTCCCATTTCTTCGTCACTGAGTTCTGCCGAATGCCTTCAAAAGCTTCAACCAGGTGCCCTCCCTCAGTGTTCAGCGCGTGCTGGACCAAATCCTCGGTGCCATCGCGGTGTCGTTCAGCGTAGAACCGCAGTCGAGAGGCATGGTGAGTCGTGATGGTGAATGGCTCAAGCAGGTCTTGTATCTCGAAGATCCAGTCACTTACACAGTTGACGATCCTCTTGGGGCCTTGCCACTTAATGGCCAGCTTGTTGGGATATTCGATCACGTTGGCGGCCAGTACGAAATCACCCTTGCTAAAGAGAGCTTCCTTGGCTTTAGCCGCGCGTCTGTCACGAGCTTGCCGTCGACGCCTGTCACTTGTCGCCGCTACCTCGCGATGCAAAGCCTCCAGAGCGCTCGCCACTTCCCGAAAATGCTGCTGCTGCAGCTTATCAAGCTCGTCCTTGGTGAGCTCAACCACCTTTCCATCCATAGTAAACACTGCTGAAAGCGGGGTTGCCGCCGGCAGGCAAGTGAACGCAGTCACAGGAGCACGATTGCCCAGTCGATCAGCTGGTTGATGATTCAGCGCTGTCTGGATTACACCCAACACCGATTCCCATCGTGCTGGGGAGATCTTCCTCTCACTGAGTAAAGCGCGAAGGGACTTTAGAAGCAGCCGATTGACAACTTCCACCGTTCCGTTCGCCCAGGGACAGTAAGCCGTCACGAAGTGGTGCTGTGCTCCTAACACCCGTGCAAGAGTGTCGATCACTGCATTTTTGAAATGCGCGCCCTGGTCTGATACCCACGTGGTCGCCACGCCAAAACGCTGAAACCATTGTAGGAGGCCGTGCGCACAAGTCGATGAATCCGCTGCTGCACACGGAATTAACTCCACAAATCCACTGAAATCATCCTTGATCACAAGCACATACTTGCTGTGCGTGTCCTCGTCTTCAGGCAGCGCGAGATAGTCGAAGTGCAGGACTGCATTTGGTTTGGTCGCATGAAGTGTCGGTCCGTAGGGGCGTGGTTCAGTCCGCCCTGCTGTCGATAGGCAATGGATGCACTGTTTGATAAACGACTTGACATCCATTTCCATGGACTCCCACCAGCACCAATCTTTGATCGCCTGCAATGTAGCGCTCTGGCCACGATGGCCGCTGCCACCCGCATGCCCAATAACGCAAATCCGCTGCATGAGATCTTCGGCTGTCGGCGGAATCCACACCTTGTCACCAAAGATCACATAGCAGCCTCGTTCCTCGGCCCACTGCACCTCTTCGGGGCACGCTGTACTCTGCTGCAAGCTGATTATCTCCTTCATGTCCGGCCATTGGAAATCGGGGTCCACCAAGGGAGAAACCGGAGGTACAACAGCTAGTACATTCAGCCTTGAGATAGGAGCCTTCAGCGGCTCCGTTGTCTTCCAACGGCTTAAGATGTCCGCCCACACGTTACTTTCTCCGCTGATGTGTTCAATCACATAACGATAGGCCGTCAGCACCATAGCCCACCGTTGTAGTTTGTCCGCTTGGTACCTCTGCATACCCGTGTCGGTAGCATACGGATCGAAAATATACACCAAGTTTCGATGATCCGTGAAGAGGTGAAATCTCTTTGGACGCAGCAACAGGTACTCCAGGCGCTTCACCGACTCCACGATGGCGTACGCCTCCTTTTCCACTGTTGGCCAGCGCGACTGGGCATTGACAAAGCGGCCACACAGGAATGCCAGAGGACGATGGTGCTGCTCTTCAATCGGCAATGCTAGCTCCTCCTCTGGAACCTGCGTGCACACCGCGCCCCAAAAATCAAGCGAGGCATCTGTGTACAGGCAAACGGCCATGTTCGGGTCAGGATGCGCCAAGGGAACCATCTCCAGTAACGCTGCTTTAATTTCCTCGATGACTTGAACATGCGAGCCGTTCCAGCCTAGCTCCGCCAACAGGATCTTCGACAACTTCGTGGCTTTCCGACTCTGGGCTTGCTTGGTCGCTACGTCAACCAAATGCATGAGTGGTGACACCAACTCAGCATAGTTGGGGATTGACTGACGCATCCAGTTCACTGCACATAGCAGCCGCTGGAGCTCCGCAGCAGTGGCAGGCATAGGAAGCTTCGTCAAACCGTCAATCCGTGACGGGCAATGGGACACACCAGCAGCACTAACCACCTTTCCACACCACTTCGCCGAGGTGAGGAAAAATCTGCACTTGTCTGGATGGAGCTTCAAACCGAACTCTGCACACGCTGCAAGAACCTTCTCCAGTGTATCGAGGAGCTCATTGATGGTGGTCGCGTACCCGAGAATGTCATCTAGCCACGCTAACAGGCCGTGATACAGTAGAGGCTGGAATATCTCTTCCACCACACTCTGACAGTACCCTACCGAGTCAGTGCCATCCATGAGGACCCGAGTCGGCGTCACCATGCCCCGATGCGTCATGATCGTAAAAAGCTCTCGGAAGTCGATGTGTAATGGCAGCTGCCAGTACCCGCGAAACCAATCCAGCGTGAAATACACCTTCGAACCATCTAGGAGTCCAAGCGTGACTTCCAGGTGCGGCAGCGGCCATGTGTACGGGTCCGTGATCGCGTTCACCGCCCTCGTATCGACCGTCATCCGGTAGTTTCCAGGCAGAGCCTTTGGCACAATCCGAGGTGGGGATGCGTACCGGCTACTGTTATTCACGTACACGAGTCCAGCCTTGAGTAGCTCATCGATCTGCCGCTCGAGAAACCGCATGTGCTCCGGAGGATATCGACGCGACCGGCACTTCACCGGTGACGAGCCTTCCCGTACCCGTACCCGGAGAGGTGCCACTCGAACTTGGGGATCTCGTCCAAATGAAAGCCAGAACACATCATGGTACCCTTCGAGTAGATTCCGCAGCCGCATGAGGGGTGCACCGCGGAGTCCCTCTCGCTAGACTTCAGCAACTCTGGCGGCTAATGCTCCGCGCACATCATCCACTGGGGGTGGCGTCGGCAACTCCGGCGTCGCTGTCATCATCTCATCGTCTTCTTCTCCAGCCAGCCGATCTCGCCAGGTAACCCTGCTGCTCACCCGACAAAGGCGACTGATCCCAGAAGCTTCCTGGCCTGTTTCCATCTCCTCCAAATCAAATTTTTCCTGCTGCTCGCGTGCTTCTGCTAACAGCGCGTCTACCGAGTAGCCGAGGCGCTGCATCACGAAATGAGAGAGAATGAGAGACGACATCTCCCTTTCTCCTTCATGCACCCAGGCTCTTAAGTGGCGCAGCATCAAAGGTCCAGCCGCTGTTGTTAGCTGCACCTTGTCGAAAATCACATGCCAGGCAGCTCGGATCGGCTTACTCCCAAACGGACGCAACACATGAGGTTCTCCTTTCGTCAACCTCAATTGAGCGCCACTTCGCTGCAAATTTCGGACCAGCCCCCGACTAACCATGCCCCCGTGTCCAGCAGGACCTCTTCCACAGTCACTGCTTCTTCAATCAGGGCCGCTGCACACGCTGATGCTCTATCCACACCTCCAAGCGCGTTGATACTGCTACCGAGCGCCGCTCGCTTCTGCTCTCGCCACTCACGAATCAGCGTTCCAGCTTCTCCCGGTCCAGCACTGGGACAATCCTTCACACGATGCTCCGTGCTGGAGCACTTCAAGCACGGCCGAGACTGGGCTGGCGCCTTCTTCGCACTGGGGCCGCTGGGCTTCGCTACAGGCGTCTTGCTGCCGGGCGACTGACCTTGTGCACCGCTGCTCCGAGTTGCTCCGGCCCCCTTTTGGCTTGTCCTCCAGTTCCAGCCACCCGCTTGTTCTGCAACGCGAGAGTCGGTTCCCAGCGAATGTATTCTTTGCAGCTGGCTCGCAACCATACGGTAAAGGCGACAACATCTTTTAGCAATGGCTTGTTCGACTCCTTCTCCATGTCCTTCTTCACGACGGACTTGAACTGCTCAGGAGCCAACGCATCAATGAGATAGCGCACTACCTTCTTCGGCTCCGACTTGATCATCCACTCCATGTTCTCCTTTTCAAGCCGTTGATACAGCTGATGAACGAGCTTCGAGACCCGCGAGTTCGCGTCCGTCTGCTTCGTGTCCATCTTCAGACTGCTAGCCAGGATAGTCTTCACCTTCGCAAAGTCCATATCGCCTTCAACACGTCCCTCCCAAAAGTAATTGATCCATTCGGCTTTGGTAATCTCTGAGACAGGCTTGCGAATGTCGAACATGGCAATGAGCCTTCGTGACTCATCATTGATACAGGCGCCGACGGGCATGCGGAAGGGCTTGAAGAATGCCGTTTCCAGGGCACCCAGCTGACGACAGTAAGCCTCGTATTCCTTCATGAACTTCTGCTTCTCTGGCGCAGTCGAGCCGTGAAACACGGGGGCCTTCGGTAGCGTCGGCATCGTCTGCACGCGATGGGCCATCTCTTCTTCCTCTTCAAGTCTGACTTCAGTCTGCACGTCTCCGCCTGACTCCGCCTCCATGTCCCAGTCTTCCATGTCATGACGAGGGAAGGCGAACGGGCCTCCCAGATCTGAGGGAGCTCGCGACCGGCGACGAGCGCTTGGCGTAGTTACAGTAGTTGATGGCGGCGCGCCCGCCGCCATTCCCGGGGTCACCGACGGCATAGTGGCGTCCTCCATGTGGCCGAACTCGCCCGTCCTGGTTTCCATCCCCTGGTCGTCGACGAAGCTTGCACAGCGACCGTTGAGCGACCGACTCTTCCTCTAGTGCAAGGCACTAAAACTAGTTTTGATCTGCACCCCGGGCTTGCACAACCCGAAACTTCGTCTTGCGCAGCTCGAAGTAGATTGCAAAGTGAGAAACATATATTGGGGCTTAGCAGCTAGCTACGATGTCTCCCATCCTCCCAGCGCCTCCTAGCTCTTACCTTTGGCAAGTCTGCCCTCCCGGATGTCGCCCAGCCTGCTGCAACTTGTTGTAGCTCTTGTTGCTGAAAAGTCTGCTCTCCTGGATGTCGCCTAGCCTGCTGTAGCTCCTTGTTGCCATGCATGGAGACGTATCACGCCTCCCGGTGGGTGCCGCTTGCACCCGTAGCCTGTCCTCGCTGCCGTCGCTGATTCTGGATCCTCCTCGAACATTAGATGCCTTCCCCGTTGAAGTAAGACTGGACAGATGACTACTTTCACCCATCTGCTCTGTCCTTCTGGCTGCAACCAGAACAGAGGGGCTTAGCGGTGAGATAGTCTGCAGCCGCATTAAACTCTCGCTTGACATGAACCAGCTTCACCGATCTGAACCGTGGGCGGATGGAGTCAAATTCAGCCAGCAACACACGTAGACCAGGGTCCAGACACTGAATCAACCCTTGGGCCTGTTGGATTGCAATCTGAGAATCGCTGACCACAACCCGATCTGAGATCCCCCTAGCCAAAGCCATTCGAGACCCTTCGACTAAGCCATGGTACTCCGCCTCATTCACCGTGACACCTTCAAAATGGAAGCCACGAGCTTCGACGACGTCCCATGATGGGAGCTTTCACAGAATACATCCAGAGCTGCCCGCTCGATCTGAGAGTTTGGCTGCTCCATCGAAACTGAGAAGCCAACCTTCGTAGTCGGCTTCAAGCATCTCCAGACTTATTGGCGGGGCTCGAACGATTCGCCCCTTTGCCGGGATCAGATTTTCTGCTATCTTGTCGAGCTGCTCACGCGGAGTGATGCCAGTTCCCAGGATCGCAGCAAGTCCATCCTCATCCCGTTCGACCACGTGAATCTCGAGGGGCCAAGGCGACAAGCGAGCAGCCCACTGCTCACAGCGTCCTTCCAGAGACTGGGATCGGAACAACCTTTTCAGCATCGATTACCGAGTATATACCTTCAGCAACTTGCAGCCGACCAGCATCGTGTATAACACTCTGATAACCCTAAGGAGAGCCACAACCTCTTTCTCAGCTGGGTGGTACCTGAGCTCCTGATCGTGAAGCACCCTTCCAGTGTAGCGCACCGGATGAATGATCCCGTCGTATTTTTGCCCCACCACAGCACTGACAGCCCAGGGATTCGCATGAATGATGATCACAAATGGCTTCTCCCTGTCAGGATGTCTGAGTAGCGGGGTGGACACAATCTTCTGCTCCAAGATCTCAAATCCCTGCTGGATCTGCTCGTCCGTCAATTCATAGAGCACGGATGCCACAACTGGTAGATCCTCAATAAACTTGTTGTAGTAGTTGAGGCTCCCCAGAAATGACTGCACACCCTTCAACGTTGACGGGAAAGGCAGATCCCGGACCCCCTTGGCGATCTTCGGCTTAGCTCTGATCCCTTCAGCCCCGATTTCATGGGACAAATACGAGATCGTCTTCTTGCCAAATTCACTCTTGGGAAGGCTCACAGAAATTCCCCAATACCGTAATCGGTACAGCAGTCGGTCCAGATCAATGCACATCTGCTCCCAGGTTTCTGCTCCGTAGGCGATATCGTCGATGTAAGAACTTCGACTCAGGACTGGACTCAATTGTGGCGGGGCAGGGATGTTCCTCCAGAACACAGTCAGCTCCTCTGACAACACTGGCAACTCCGTCTCAGCTTCCGTCACAGGATCCAGCTCGATTCCCAGGAACTTCAGCACGTCTGGATCCACCTTAGCCTCCTCAGAAGGCGGTAGACGGACGAAACCCCACAGACAATTATCCAGCATCTGTTGGTAAATCAACGGGGCATTCTTCAGTCCAAACGGCATACGCGTCCACTGGAAATGCCCAAGTGGGCAGACGAACGCTGAAATAAGCTTAGCTCGGAGCGTCATAGGAACAGCCCAGAACCCACTGGCCATGTCCAAGCTCAGATACCACATTGCACTCTCAAACCCAATCCACAATTCGTCGATCAAAGGTAGAGGGTACTGCATGAGCTTGATCAGCTGATTTACCAGTCGGTAGTCGATGCAGAGCCGAATGTCAACTCCGTTCTTCTTCATCGCGATGACGATAGGCGAAGCCCACTCGGAGTGTGAGTACTCAATCAGCCCAGTCTCCAGCAACTTTTTGAGGAGATCGTACACCTTCGGTAGCTGATGCACAGGAATAGCCCTGGCTCGTTGAGCTATGGGCTTGGCGTCCCCGACATCGAGATCACAGACGACACCTCGGGCTGGGGCTGGTGGTACTGCATTCCCATCTCCTAAGAAACTTGCGTGATGTTTTTCCAGGATCTTCAGAATACGAGCGTCCATCTCTGGGGTAGTCTCACCGGGCTCACCAACATTGGCTGAACTCAAGTCCGCCTTGGGACTCCAGTCCTTGAGTTCCGGCAACGCAGCCAATTGATCTCGGAGATCGTTCAGCAGCGCGCTCCCTTCATGATAGAACACAGTGGCTTCCTCATCAACCTGGATGGATATCCATTCTCAGACACTGAGCAAGCGTTTCAGTCAGCTGGGCTATTGGATCGTCAACCGGGTTCCCGTCCCAAGTCTGGAAAACTCGGTTCAACTCCTGGTCCGCGCTCCGAGAAGAATCTCCACCTCCGGTCATCGAAACACTCGGCTTAACTTGGAACTCCATATCTTCCAAAGCTTTCCAAGGCTCCTTTCCATCTGGTTGGGCGACGACAGAGTCATCTTGCTGGGTGCACCTTTCGTCAGTCCGAGTGACCTTCTCCTCAGGCGGCAATGGCGGCTGGATTGGAACATCCCTAACTGCAGGTCGCGCCGATGAAGAGATCTCAGATGACTGGCCTTGTGCAACATAAGCTGCGGCTGCTTCGGGCCCAGAAACACCTTCGTTCGCCAACTCAGCTTTCTTCGCGAATTTCGGATTCCGCAATATCTTCCGGGGCCAGGGGTAAGAATGCTTCTCAACTGCAGGGGGTTCATTCAACTCCCGCAGCCTAACAGCCTCTTCCTCCTGTCTCTGGAAATCTTCCGAGGGCTCCGCTTCGAAAATCAACTGGGCCCACTCACGGTACTTCCGGGATCGGGGTCTCACGAAATAATCACCTCGCGGTAGGTAGTCCTTCTCCACTAGACAAGAAACTATAGTATGTTGCCAAATCTGAGCCACTCGGTCAGAGATATTCACGATCTTCACCGCCTTGGGTCTCCGGCCGGCTCCATACAGGAACTGTGTCACCCACTGCTTGCCTCGCCCAGCCCACTCTTGAACCTTATCAGGGTCGGCTTGGCCAAACTTCACGGGGCGAATCACAGACTCACCAGGCTGTAGCCAGAGGGACTCAAGTGGTGTGATTCCGATTTCCAAACCAAGGTGATCCACTTCGGGTCCACCAACCAACAAAAGCGTCTCCTCATCTGGGAGTCGGATCATACCCTCGCGGGCACAGGGCCGAACTCCTGCAGCAACCATAAAGTCCATCCCGAGGAGACACTCTACACCTTCTCCAATGTTGCCAACCCAGATGTCCATCACATATACGACACGCGTTCCTAGCGTCAACTTGATTCTCGCTTGGGCTGAGACATAGGTAGGAACGTCTCCAATTCCGGTCACTCGGAGTCTGCAGCCACGTCTGAGCTTGATCTTCAACCTGCGTGCAAGGTCTAAGCTCATAATACTCGTAGTAGCTCCAGAATCCAGCAATATCTACAACCGGCGATCGAAAATTGCTCTATGTACCTTTGCCATCGCTCGCTTCTCACCAACCAAGGTGTGCGTACTCCACAAACCATATCTCTGTCCCGGGACTAGAGCGAACTCGAGATGGTTCTCAAATTCGTCCTCAGAGTCCGAGTCTTCGGGGTCAGTTTGAAGGGAGTGAACACAGCCTCGCTCAGTTGAAGACATACATTTGGGGTTATTACTGCGCCGACGTGGAAGGGCTGAGCCCACATATGCAAATGCACAGTATGCTTGGGACATCGGCTCGTCACGCACTGGTTCCCGAACCAGCGAGCCTAGTGGTTTAACGGCGTCCCAGACTCCGGGCTATCCAAGAGCACTTGGATTACTTCCGGAGCGAGGCCCTCGACAGGGCCTCCGGCGCGGATGGCATCCTGCACCGCCTTCAAAACCGACCACATGTCACGCAAACCCCGGCGATGGTAGTCGCCACACTTGGAACACGGCTGACGTCGACAGAACTGAGTCGGATGACCCTCTTCATGACAACGTCCACAGATGAGCTTGCTCCAAGCACTTTTCCGTTGCATGGCGACTACTGCCGCATTCTCCACATAGCTCAGTGCGCTGGACCTCATCTTGTCTGGGGTGGGATCTGGGCTTCCAAGCCAGTCTCTCAGCAACACGGTAAATGTCGTCATCCATTAGAGCCGCTGCGAAACTGGGCTCGACTGGTGCTGAACTGCTCGTCCCTGTCGCTTGGGGCTCTTGAGCCACAGCGGCTTCGACTCGAGTCTCAGCCTCAGGTTCCACCTGATTATCCGAGGGAAGCCCGCTCTCGTCTTTGGAATGGGCGTGACGTCCCGGACCCGAGTCGACTTCGCCACCATCAGTCAAGAATGCGCGCCCCTCGGCTCGGCGTTGTTGCGGCTTGAACCGACCAAACTGCAAGTTCTGAGCAGGACTTCGTTTTTGCTGAGCATCACGGCTCTTATCTCGCTGCAGGGCTTCAATGCGCTTCAGCGTCTCCTCCAACTCGCTCAGTGTGTCAAACCTTTGACCTTGCAAGGTGGTCCTCAGTCGAGAATCACCCAGTGCCTTAATGAAGCGACGAATGTGTGCCTCACGGTCTGGGGCTGGCTTCTGATACGCGATGTTGGCCTTCTTCGCAGCGTGATTGAGCCGATACAAGAATATTCTGGGAGTTTCCTGGTCTCGCATCCTCATCTCATAGTACCGCTGGGCCTTGGGGCCAATGCTGCGGCACCACTCCTTCTTGAAGACGTGAGAGAGCTGCTTCCAGTTCGAGCGAATGTCATCTGAGAGCTGATTGACCCAGTCCTTGAGAGCTTCCGTAAGTCGCATGCGGAGTTGGACAACCCGGGTGCGTTCGTCCCATGGTGCCATGGTAGCGTAATACACGAAGCGCTCCCACCAGTTGACTCGGTCTTCCAGAGGTGCGTATTCATCGAACTTCTCCAGGGCGTCATGGGGAATCATCGCTTGGACTACCACTCGAGTACCGGAGCTGGAATCCACGCTCTTAGGCTGGGCCATAGCTCCGAACTGGTTCTCAAGTTCATCTTGCGACGAATCACTCGAACCCGAATCATCTGACTCCGATCCACTGTCACACGGGTCTCCTGGTGACGAGGCTCGTGCCTTCTGAGCTGGCCTAAACGTTGCCGCTGGCTTGGTCCCAGACTTGGTCTCAGATGACTTAGCCGAAGTCGAACTTCCAGTTTTCCCAGACTTGTGGCCCCCACTCGACTGGCTCTGGTTGGCTCGCACCAGCACGATGCTAGTCAACTGAGCCAGCTCGGCTGCTACAGGATCACTCTGGACATGAGCGACAGTTGCGATCGCCGGCGCCGCGACTGGTACTGGCTGCGGCTTGGGTACAGACTGGGCTCTGGAGATAGCAGCCTGGCGGAGTTGGTCTTGAGCAGCTTGGAAACGGCGTGTTTTGTCTTCTTGTTCCGCCACTGCCTTCTTGAGCTCGGCCTGCGCTTGGTCGTTCTTCTGATTCAGAGCTCGCAGTCAGCTTCATACTCAGCTCGGATGCGAGTTGCTTCATCTTCAGCAGCCTTCTTTTCCTCGGCTTTTCGTGCACGTTCCTCAGCTTCTCGTAGGTCGTGCACGTTCCTCAGCTTCTCGTAGACCCCGTTGCGCACCTAAAAGGTATTGTGCGCGAGCTTCGTCTTTCTTCTGCTTCCGAGATTCCTCCTCAGCTCGTTGCTTGGCAAGGCGCTCAAGAGCTTCCAACTGAAGTTGTTGCTCTGACTTCTGAGCTGTCGGTGCTGAGTACGTCCCAGACCGTACGGGATATTGTTCAGTGCGGTGTTCGGTTACACCAGTCTCCTGCTCAGCCTGCAGACTTCTCAGCTCAGCTTCGAGTTCCATTCGCCTAGCTCGAGAAGAGGCGAGTTGGGTCTCAGCTTCAGCTCGGACTCGGTCAATCTATCGTCGGTAGATGTTCTCCATCTCAATGTCGCCCGAATGCAGTTGAGGTAGCTCACCTGAAGAGATTCGCTGTGGTCCAATACCCCTCCAAGTAATCTTTGCTTCAGAGGTCGCAGTCTTCGGAGGTTCCACATCACTCATGGCACTAGCGGCATCCTTCTCAGATTCTGGCGTCCCAGGCAATGGCACTTGCGACGGGTATACGTCCCTGACCGTCCCAGTCTCAGCACGCGCCGAGCCGGAAGGCGCTTGGGGCGTCACCGAGGCCATCACAGCTGGGAAGCTGCTTCTCACAGCTGAAGTCACCGAACCCATCATCACCGTTGCACCAGAAGCGGGCCCAAAGACTCCGGTACCAATTCCATAGTCTGAAAAAGACATTAGAGACGACCCTGAGGAACTTAATCCAGACAGATCCGTCCCAGGGTCATTCCCAGCCATAGGAACATCGGAACCAGCTCCTACACCAACTAGACTTGGGACTGTGTCGGATCGCGCAGTTCGCATAGCATCAGACTCACTGCTCGACCCATGCCACGACAACAGCGACGTCGAGGGCACTGACGGGACCGAACGAGACGAGGGAGGGAGAAGTCTAGCCGGCTCATGAGTCAGTTGAGGTTTCTTCCGGATTGGCTCGTCCTCAATACTCGAAGCTGGGCTCCCGGCCGTAGGCCGGTTAGCTGAAGCCGCATAACCACCTCTGGACCGAGGAAGTGCCGAGCATCCTCATCCATAGCCACATCTCCATCACTGTCCACCGGGAATCCAAGTTGAGACTCAGGTCCCTGGGTCAGCAGCGGATCCGTGGCTTGGCGGACATAGTAAGCCGTAGAACCAACCACAGACTTCCAGGTAGCCAGTTCCATGCCGATGAAATGAGCAATTTGCTCAATCTCAACACGGATCCGGGTTTCCGGAACTCCAGTCACTTCATCCAGGCCAAACCACACTGGAACTCGGTTCACGAACTCGTACCCAGCTTCCCACAGCATAGTCTGCAACAACGCGACGAATGCAATAGGCGGGACCAACTTGAGCGATACCTTCACAGCTCGTAGATCCGAGACGACTGGAAGCCTGCGTCGCTCAGCGTGAAACGCATTCAGCCATCTAGCAGCGGGCGACCGGGTCACCGAAAACAGGTGTCGACCAGTTGCTTCCGCTGCCTTGATGAATCCCCACAAGTCGTATCCACCGTGACAAGGACTGTACGCGATGTCGACCGGGTGAACAGTTTCAGCCGGGACTCCCATCCACATCTCGAACTGGGCTCGAGCGTATGTAAGCATCTCAGCATCAGTCATCTCTGGGAGCGAGGCTAGAGCCCACATTTCAGCTTCACCTTCAGGAACACCTTGTAGGCGACAAGCAGTGCGTTGGTCAGGCCAAAACAGACTCGACCAAGCGCCGCCACCACTTCCATAACCAGGAGGCGTGACTCCAGGTGCATAGCTCAACCTGGTAGGGGCCGTCCCCGTCCCAGAAGCACCTCTTGCTCTCACTTGCAGCTCACGCTTACCAAAAAGGCTAAGTGCACCGCCCTCGGCTTGGCTACTGGGGGGGTCCCAGCAGTTGGCTCCGGGTTAGCATTCGGCGCTTGAGTAGCGGTCGTCCCAGCCGAGGAGCTCTCACGAGCCGTTGAACCTTGGCTCACAGGAGTGAATCCCAAGCTTGGACCATCATTTCCACGGATGCTGGGCCCTGGACTCACGTCTCCGCCCGTCCCAGTCGCTCTCTTCACAGGTGCACTCGACTGCAGCTCAGCATCTTCCGTTGTGGGCGGGGCTTCAGGTTCGGCACTCGTTTCAGCTTCTCCATCAGGCTCCACGCCCGGATCACCACTTGCTGGGGCTCTCTCAACCAAACCTGGCCTGGACGTCCCAGCACTCTCCGGCACCACTTCGGCCGGTAAACCAGCAACACGGAGACTCCGCCTAAGCGAGGACTCCATCATCTCACCACTCGTCTTGGGGACTTTCGAGTCGGGAGCAGTCGACATGACTTGCGCACGTCCATCACCAAAGTCGTTTCCTGATCCGGGCACGCGCACCAGCTGTGACGATGCGGGTTCCAAAATCAGGGATCAGCCGCGAGGCTAGACCTTGATCTCAGATCACACAACCCAGAATCTGAGCTAAAAGCTCAAATCCCAGATCCTGTGAGGCGTGTGTTCCTCACTCCTGCAACCCCTTGTCTTGGTTCTTCCTAAGGCTACGCTGTGGGCCCGGACTTGCGTCGGACACACCAGCTGCCTCCGAACTCGAACGTCTCCAGGTAACCCCAGACGAAGATGGCTCCTTGCTTGGAAGGCCCTTGTCCGCACGTGCGTAGTCCGAATTGCCCCAGTTTCTTGAATATATAAACGTCACCACACACACTTAGTCCACTCGTCTTCTCAGGCCCTTGGACCCCGGGCCTTAACAGCCTCCTCCTTTCCCGGCGACTCCGGCTTCGAGTCGTCCCAGTCACGACACTTCCTCCGGCGGCTCAGACTGAGAGCCACGTACCGGTCTT
>JAIKVJ010003437.1:0-13600 GCA_024679225.1 Phytophthora pisi
CACGCGGTTCAGGTAGACGAGCGGCGTGTTGCCGATGAGGGCGGTCATGTCCTTGGCGATGTTGGGGGCCATCTTGAGCGGGTGAAGGGGGCGGGGCGGGTGTTGGGCACGGCGCGGATTGCAGAGTGAGAGCTCGGTGAGCTTTTGCGCAGCTGGGTGCAAGTGTAGACCTGTTTAGTGCAGTGCACGAAAGTCCCTACACTAAAGTACTTTAGTGCACTTTTGGCGCACCTGCACACAACTGATGCTGGACATTAGCGCGTGCACTAAAGTACTTAAGTGCATTTGGACTTTCGTGCATTGCACTAAACAGGTCTATGCAAGTGTGACGCAGGATGGCCCGGTTTTGTTGAGATATCCACGAAGTGATACCAAGCACCGACATTGGTCGATATTTTTGGCGAATCCCGGCCCTCCAAAGTTGAAGCGCGCTGCTGATTGGCTGCAGGCCGAAGGTATGCGCTAGTCGCTGATTTGCATCGCGTTTGACCAGCAATCGCGCCTTCAAGCTGCACCGCTGCAGTTACAAGCTACAGTAGTAAGGCACTGCACACCGCTCCAGCCTGGGGGAAGCTACAAGTTTGCAAGACACTGCACACAGCTCCAGCCTGGGGGCAGATTGGACGTGGGCAGCCGTTCGCGGAAACTGGCAGCATGGCATGCCGACAACAGCTCGACAACCAGCCGCGTTGACCGTAGTGAGCGAGTTCCCTTCGGAGCGTTGGCAATGATGCCTGGCCGGGAAATCTTCGGTACGAAACCAGGGCCAATGGGGGGGCTCCGCTGGATAGTACAGCGCTCTCTTCGGGTTCCACGGCCTCGACTTCGAACGATGGCCCCTCGTCGTGTCGAAGAGGATCTGTGGATTGGCTGGGTTGAAGAACTATGTGAGCATCAGCGCCATATCCAATTTCTGCGCCCGTGCAGACCCTTTCGGCTTGTGTGAGGACCAGGTTTCGTCGAACGCTGCGCTTGGGCAACATGGACTCTCGCCTGCATGCACCCTCGAATGGCCGCTGAAGCGGCGAGCACGGAGCTCAGGTTATTGGCATTCTGAAGCGAGCAAGCTCCACGCTGCGACTGGGGCGAAGAAGCATCTTGAACAGGCGTCGACGAGGCTGACTGGGAAAAGAAGTCCTGTGTGCGTTAGCGCGCTGATGCCCAAGCTGCTTCCTGAGCGGGTCATCCGCCAGGTACTGACAATGTCAGTACCTGCTGTCTTCCCTCGTTCGTTCGAGGTAGTGCAGCCAACCTGGGAGCACGATGTTTCCGACAGTAGCGCATTATAGCGCCCTGCAGTCCGTGTTGAAGTTGACGTGTACCATCTCGCCGTCTAGCAAGTGCTTGCAGCCGTTCCACTGCGGGTTGGAGTCTTGTACATGTACAACATGTCAGACTGACTACGACCTGCTTTAGTTTGGCCAGTGTAGGTAGACTTGGTACAGTAGCAAATACGCCTCAGCACCATTTCTTCTTCATAAACTCTGCATTACTGCGTTCTGCATCATTATATTTTTTCTTCTTGCACCGAGCGAGCGAGCCCAAATGCATTAAACTTCACCTATACAAACAGCGCTACTCCAAATACCGACGCTTGACCGTGAGCCGGCCGCTCTCCGGGTTTAGATATCCTCGGATGAGGAACCGGCCGAAGCGGTTTTTACCCTTGCCAAGCACAGTATAGCGACTAGCTGCTGGTTCCTCGTCGTCACTGTCACTGTCGTAGCCGTCCATGTCCTCGTCCTCATTCTCTTCATCCGACGGCGGCATGGGCAAAAACTGCAAGTCCACTTGATCTTCTCGGATCTTGACCAACGTCCCGTTGAACTGACGCAGCTTAAAGAACCCTGCGTACTTGCCGGAAACTGGACGCTTGTCGTCCCTGCGACGTGATTGAGGAACGCGAGTGCGCGAAGTGTACTCGAACGGGCTAACGCTCTCGATATTGGCAAATGCGTCCTCGCTGAAGCCCCAGTTCCCCACAAAGCACGCACGTCGATTGTTGCGCACAGCATACGAACCTCTGAGAATCGGATCCGCCGCGTCCGTCTCAAAAACGTCGAACTCCGCTGGAATAGTTGGCGGCAGAATCTTGCGCTTGCGCTTAGGACGTCTCTGGGAAGACTCGGGATCTGTATGACGCGACCGCTTTTGCTTCTTGTACTTCAGAAGCTTGCGTGGACCGGTGCCCACTGGCGCCTGCCGCTTCTTCGGTACACGACGCACATGCTCATCTTCCGACGCGGAGCTTGCACTGCTGCTGGAGGAAGACGACGACGAGGATGATGACCCAGATGAAGCAGAGCTCGAGCTGCTGCTACTGCTACTTTTGCTGGAATTAATGACAAGCGTGTCCCCACTTCCGTCACTGAGGTGGTCAACGTTATTATCACCAGGAGACTGTGTGACGCCCGTCAGATCGATGGCATCACCAAATATCACGTCGTCGGTGGTTTCTGATAAGTCCAGCACGGAGGGTGCTTCAATTGCGACCCCCTCGTCGTCGTCGTCGTCCCCGTCAAACCATTGGTACTCACGGTTCTTTGTCGGTTCAGCTTCCACGCCAGCATCTGCACCATCATCATGCTCTGGAAGTAGAACATGGTCATCGCCTTGGTGCGCCTCGAGAAGTTCAAACGCCTCGTCAGCACTAAGGTGAGGCATATTCGGGCTGCTGAGCATCTTGGGACTACTGTGCATCTTTGGGCTGCTGAGTAACTTTACAGACTCTGCATCCACAGATACAGTCTCATCCAAGAACTCCACCACGTTATCCACAAGCGAGTGAACAATCTGCCCCACCACTTCCGTCACCTCCACCTCCCTTAGTCGAGGCGCTGCATCATTCGTCTTCTGCTGTGCGTTGACTGAGTGCGTCTCGGTCGCATCGCTTGAAGCCATCTCAACGTCTTCACTTGCACTCGTGATATCTCCGTGTTTGTTACTTGGAACAGCACTTTCCCTCAGGTCCTGAGGGCTAGCCGATCCTTCAACCTTTCCAACTTCCTCCACGATATCTCCCTTCGAAACACTCGTGACCTCCTTCTGCTCGCAGACGACCTCCACGGCGATCGTCGTCTCCTCCGTTGTCGTTTTTCCAGCCAGGTTACCTTCAACAACTGTAGATCTGGTCTTTTCATCCAACTGCATCGTAGGTGCACCATATTTCTCGCTCCCATCCACCTCCATAGCAACAACGGTCTCCTTCAAAGTAACAGCGGCATCAACAATAGCCTCCTCCGTCGCACCTTGACCAACTCCAACTTCCACCGGCTTCTCAGTAGTCCCCGAAGATTCATCCGTCGATCCCTTCTTCTCTGCACCAACTTCAACGTGCGCCACCGACTGCTCAGACGCCGACGTGTCTTCCTGTTGTTCAAGTCCTTCAGTGTCCACGTCCATAGGCACGGGCGCGTCCTCCAGAGCCACTGGATCCGCCGTCTTTCCGTCGGTATCTTTGTCAGTGCCTGCTGCTGCCGGATCTGCGCCCACGCTGCCAACCGAGACCACGTCAGGTAGCTGCTTGGGCGGTGCATCTTCTGAACCTGTTGCGATCTCCGTGTCTGCCTTGTTCATCGACGTATGGTTGCTTTTCTCGGTATCCAACTCACTTGAAGCCTGTTCTCGACCCTTCTCGACGCTATTGCAAAGCGGTTTCTGCGCCGATTTGGACGAAACTTGGTTGGCCATATGCGCCGCATTCTCGCTCGTCGGAGAGGCCGCCTGTGGGCGCTGCTGGTGCTCTTCCGCCGCCGCCATGCTCACATACCCCGAGGCCGCCGCTGCTTTTCCTGCGTTGGATCCGCCGCTTCTTTTTCTTTCTGTAGCCACTCGCCTCTCAAAAACAAGATCGTACCTAAGCGCAAGTCGGTCTATGATTCGTCGAAAATACCTGCTGTATCGCGATTGGCTGAAATAGCTCGTCGGGGCGACCACTGGCTGGCCGGTGTCACTCGGTAATTCGCCTCCGGAGGAGCTAAGTACTTACGTCGCCATGATCGTCCCTGTGCGCTGCTTCACGTGCGGCAAGGTGCTGGCCAACAAGTGGGAGACGTACCTGGGCCTGCTGCGCGCCGACTACACGGAGCGCGACGCGCTGGACGAGCTGTCGCTCAAGCGCTACTGCTGCCGCCGCATGATGCTCACGCACGTGGACCTGATCGAGAAGCTGCTGCACTACAACACGGGCGGTACGTGCTCCTGGCTCCTTGAAATGGAAGATATATTGCGGTATATCTGACTATTTACTGGTGCTTTGTTTTTATTTGCTGCAGCCATCGAGAGAGGCGACGACTGAGTGCTGAACAGACCAGACGTCGACGCGTGAGAGCATGGAGACCGAAGAGCTACGGCCGCTCTTGTGACAGTATTATAGTCTTCCTTCCCTACTTTAAATCGCACCCAGCACCATTCATCTTTCTCGACGGTTCAACCTTTCTATCCGAACATTACTCTAACCTCTGTCTCTATATCTCTCAACCTCTGCGCAGCTAGCCAGCCAACCCTGTCGTGAATTCTACATTGTGCGAGTTTAGATAAAGACGAGCTTCTCGATGATGTCCTGCTCGGCGTCGCGAGGCGCGTCGTGCTTGATGAAGCCCCAGTGCCGCAGCGTACAGACAGCTCGAACGAACCGTGCCTTGAAGGCTGCGTCCTCGCTGGCGTCTTTCGCCTTCCTCTTCTTGCTCTTGCTCTTGGATGCAGACTTGGACTCCTCCTTCAGCTCCGCTGCAAAACTCTCATACCACTCGCGAAGACTCAAGCTTGCGCTCGCGCTCTCCTGGTAGAACAAGAAGGCGAGCCCCACGTCGTGCACCCACGAAGTCTTGACATCTTCGTCGTTGCTGGTGTCGATTTCTTCGCCGATTCCAGCGTCTTGCAGCACGTTGCGAAGGTTATCGTGATACTCGAGCCGCAGTCGCTCCTCCAGTACGTTGGCGTCCGTCAGCACCGACCAATTTTCTACCAGTGCATTGACAGGGGATCTTGAACGGGGCGTCGGTGGGTGCAGCAATGCAGTGATGAGGCGAGTGGTAAACACCGTCACAAGCTCCTCCCGTAACGCTTCCAACATCTTCGGCGGAGTTTTCTCAGTTCGAGCGTAAGCGCACAGCAGTGCTAACTCGCCCAGCGTCGTTTCGAGATCATCGTCGTTCAGTCCAGACGCGCGAAATGACGAACGCCAGTCCTCTATCATCACTGAGAGCGCTGCCCACCGCGTACAATTCTGAAGCCGTCGAAGGACTTCCATGAAGCGTGGTGCTTCGCCGAGTCGACCCTCGAGCGCTAGCGCCAAGTGCAACACTGCCATTTGCTCCTGCTTCCCGGTATAGTGGCCATTTTCCAAGCTTCCTTCGATGCGCACGTCCAACCACGTACAAGCGGAGCGAAAGCACTGCCAACCCATGCGCCAGCGAGCGTGTCGATGACGCTCATGTAGCAAAGCTTCCTCCAGCACAGTTAGCCAATTCTCCTCACCAGCCCTGGATGGCAAAACTCGTGAAGCTAAGTCCGCCAACTCCAAGGCGCTGCATGGTGCAAGCCACGATGCCAGAGAGGAATCGGACTCAATCGGCTTTCCTTGTGCTTCACGGGTTAAACGTCGGCGTTGACGCCTTACCCAGGTGGAGACACGGTGGGGTAACGGAGTCCCATTAGCCGCTACCAGGATGGGGGATACACCAGGAGAAGACAGACCATCTACAGCCAGCGATAGAAAACTCCAGGGGCAACGCCGGAAATGTGTGAAGAGTAAGAAGCGCAGCGCTAACAAGAGGCGCGGCACGCTCGGTAAGCGGTGATGACGGCTCGCAATAGCTCGTAATACCTCTCCACTGAGAGCAAGGGGCAGTCTTGCTTTCACAACTAACGACTCCAGTACATCGTCAAAGCACTTCCGCGAGTCAACAAGCGAGAAGAACTGCAGCTCGAGGCGGTTAGTCACCGTGAGATCCAAACGTCGGAGCGCCGGTGAAGTTGCAGAGGCCACTCCGATTACGAAGCCCAGCGTGCTGCCTACATATTTCGCTTGATGACTTTCCTGGTGGTGTCGGACGAAGTTCGTCCAGATCTCCAGAAATTCACCTAGCACCTGCTGCGAGAACGCTTCAAGTTGCTCGATACAGAGCAGCAGAAATGGCCGCGGAGAGGGAGAGGACGGTGCTGGCGTTTGAACTTCCGCTTGTACGTCATTTCGCTTGAGTGTATAGTCGCTCTCATGGCTAAAGATGCGCTGCTTGACAGTTTTCCGTCGTTCCCGGACAACCTCTCGATCAAGTGTGCAGTCCTCCAAAAATGCCGCGTACTGATACAGCACACGCTGCAACATCCGTGCCAACGCCATTTCCGTACTGCCGATATGACCAGTGGTGGGACTATTTGGTCCCGCTTCTGGTGCCACATTGAGCAGTTTTGCCGCTGTCGTTTGGCACGTAGATATTGTGCGCTGCAACCACATTACCGCTTCGTCGTAACACGCGATAGTTTGAATAATCACGGCGTCCTCCTTCTCTTGAACCTCCTTCACTACGGCCAACGCCTCCAGAATCCGAGCTTGCACCAGTTCACCAAGCATAGAGACCCATTCGCGAGCAGTATCCCCACTGTTAGGCGATACCAGTTCATCAATATCACGTTGAATTGCCGTCAGCAGCTTCGACATTGTCCATCGTCCATACGCCACGGACGGCAGCCGCCGTTTTCGCTTCCCCCTTCTTGCCACTTCATCATCGCTGTCGCTACCATCCGAACTCGACACTGAAAAGAAGCTTGCGTCGCTGTGTGCGTCCTTCTCTTCGTCATCTTGCTGTACCCCGGAAGTTGCACTTGCATTCGCCTTCGCTAGCTGCTGCCTCGTCATCCTCTGACCGACACTCCCCGCCCCCACGGGCGGCTGATCCAAAGGCAGCAGATCGAAATTGTCCACCAAACCCTCCAACCACTTCTCCTCTCTCCTCTTCGCCTCACACAACTTGGCCATCCTAGCAGCCAGCCACTCCACAAACCGCCGAGCAGTGGATACGTCGCGTTGCACCGGTACACAGAGCGGGAACGTCCGCCGGAGCTTGTGCGTCAACGGCTCCACCCACAGATCGCTCGACGTGGCGTCTGTTCCAGCAATGACTGCAGCCGTCGGGAATGCGTGGAACTGAGGCAGCAGCACTGGGGCGTTGGGGTCCCGCAGCCGTCGCCCAGACGGCGACTGTAATACAGCATTGGATCCATTGGCCGCCGCCGACTCATCGCGCGCGCAGTACTTCTCGAAGAAGCGCAGCACTTGGCTGTAGCTGGTGTCGTTGTTCTTGCGCAGAAGCTCCTGCACGGCGCGGCGCGTCTTCTCGCAGGCGAAGTGGTAGGCGAGCTCTTGGCACACGCTGTACGCCTCCGTGTCGGACTTAAACTGGCGCTGTGAGGCTGCGCGCGAGTCCGATGGAAACGGGAATGGATACTCGACGGAGGCGCCTCGTTGGGCCGCCGAGTGGCCCGCAGTCAGGCGGCCATGCGGGTACTGGATCGACACGCCCGAGGAGAAGGCCGCCGCCTCCATTGGGCTCGGATAATATGCTGGCGTCGAAGAGGTCCCCGTCCAATCCGATCGGTTGAAGCGTCACTTTCCACCAATCAGCGGTCGTCCTAACGGCCGGGAGCAATTCTCTTCGCCTCAGTATTGCGAAGAGGCACGACCGCCGGCAGCACAAGACCATGAGCCCTACGCGCGTGCAGCGCAGCCACCAGGAGCGCGGAGACGGCGCCGTGCCGCTGTATCCGCTGAGCCGGACGTCCAGAGCCTCGGGCAGCGCGCGCACGTCGCGGACAGGGCGCAGAGCCAAGCAGGAGCTGCCCGACGAGCAGAAGAAGGAGCTGCGCGAGGCGTTCGAGCTCTTCGACACGGACAAAGTGGGCTCCATCGACTACCACGAGCTCAAGGTGCTGATGCGCGCGCTGGGCTTCCAGGTGACCAAGCGCGAGGTGCTGGACCTCGTGGAGGACGTGGACGTGCAGCGCAGCGGCCGCGTGGACTTCAACGACTACATGGAGATCAGTAAGGCGCTTGAGATGAAGAAGCGCCGGCTGTGGGTGCTGTAGCTGACGAGTGTGTGGCTGTGTTACTCTTGCAGTGCGGCGGAAGGTGCTGGCACGAGATCCGGACGAGGAGATTGCGCGGGTAGGACGCGTGGGCCGCTCGCCGCACGACCCCACCAACTCGGACACAGACACGGACTTGGAGTCGGACTGACTGTGCCGCTTGCCTCTAGGCGTTCGAGCTGTTTGATGAAGACGGATCAGGCACCATCACACTGCGGGTGTGTGTGGCAATTGATGTTCGTCTTGCTGTTGATAAACTATGTGAAGTTGCTGAATGGAGTCGCTCTCTTGGCGTTGGGCTCGCGTGCTTTTGTCTCTTGAGCAGAAAATGCGTAGGGTGGCGAAGGAGCTGGGTGAGAACCTCGGCGACGACGAGCTGCAGGTGTGTGCACCATACTGCAGTAGAGTCTACTGTAGGTACCGGTAGACCGACTCAGCTTTTTTTACTATTGCTGCCGCCCGCAGGCTATGATCGACGAGTTCGATCAGAACCAAGACGGCGAGATCGACATGGACGAATTCTTCATGATCATGAAGCAGTCCACAGAGTTCTAGGCAACTGCCAACTCAACTATCCGCGCAAGTGTAGAATACATAAACGAGAACGAATCATGCATAAGAAAGAATTGTCCATGGGATTATCGAGATAGCAAAACTGTGTTCATCTCAAAGGCAACAGCAAGAGCGCTTTCGCCACAAGACTAGACAGTCCTCCTACAGCAACCCGCACACGGCAACCTAGGCTTTCAGCTGAAAGACGCTTAGTTGCGGTGGTGGTGGTGCTGCTCACGGGCCTTAGGCTGAAAAAAGATAACAAGTAGAGGTATGGTTAGCTAAGCGCTCAACCTCTGCATCGTCCAAGGATTGGAGCGACGCTGAGGGAGCCGATGACTTGGGGGTGGCGACCAATTGCAGTACAGCGCTGCACAGTGCAACTGCAACCATGCGTTTGATAGTATCCGCTACAGATCTCTGCTTTGCACTAACGCCAGACGCAGCCAACACGAGGTGTTGACAGCCGGCTGCAATGGGTCCACCGCTCCGACCACACGCATGGGGTCATCATCGGCTCCAGCATTGTCTCTCTCCTTCCGTGGATATACAAACAACAGGAGCTCATCGTACCTGGGGCACGTGCACGCCGGCCAGCTTGAGGTCCAGGTGGGCCAGCAGGTCCTTGGTGTCGTTGTCGATCTCGATGTTCTCCGTGTCGATGGCCGAGACCTCCGGCACGAAGTCCATGCGGCGCTCGCGCTCCTCCTCCTGGAGCTTGAGCGAGATGCCGCGCACCTGGCCGTGCTGGATGCGCTTCATGAGGTGCGTGATGTAACCAGCGATCTTGTTGCGCATGCGCTTGGACGGGATGATGGCAACCTCATCGCACACACGCTTGTTCGTGTCGAAGTCCAGGGTGAGGCGCGAGTAGTACTTCTCGATGATCTTGACGGCAGAGCCCTTCACGGTCTTGGTACGGACACCCATGGCTGACTACGAATTCTCTCTTGGGCAATTGCTTTCAGAAATGACCCACACAGGAAGCCCCACGCACAGCAACAAACAGAGGCGCGCGAGCCAACCAACCGTTGGCTCGGAGAATTATTGGCCACGAGCCCTGCTACAGAGATCGAGCTGCCAATTGTTATATGCGAGAAATTTGGACAGATGAGGTGCACCACATGAAAGAGGACATGGTGTGTCAAAACAAGGTGAGATGAAACGTCACTGCGTCGTAGCTGATCAGGTTCTCTGCTATATGGAGCAGCTCCGTGTGTCCGAGCTTAACGTCGATGAACGCAACTACACTGACCCTATTCCTGTGAGGTGCCGCGCCGGACTCGGCAAGCGAGCACGCACACTGGCATGCAATGCACGCCCATCAATTTACTCCTCGGCGTCGTCGACCGTGACGAGCTCATACTCAACGGCGGAGATGTTGTTGTCCGTGTTGACACTGGGCGGCGGCGGCGGGGTGGACGCAATGCCATCCGGGTGCAGTGAAAGCTTGCCCCACTGCGTCACGTTGAGCCGCATGAAACCGTTGAAGATGTCCGCGTTGCTGTTGCGCACCACCACCACGAGTTCTTCCTTCAGCATGTCAATCTGGTCTGCAATCCGCAATACAGACACAAACGTCAGTCTCCGCACGCCCAACACGCAGCAACATATCAACAGTGTACCATTCCGCGCAGTAAACGTGACGCATCCAGTCTCGTCGGCCATCACCGCCTCGGCGATGCGAGAGATGGTGCCGTCATAGCGCTTCTTCTCCACCGTCGGCGCGATGGAAACCACCTGCAGCACCAGGTTGTGGCCTTGCGAGCCTGGCGTCAGGTCCTGAACCTTCACGTCTGCATTCATAGCAAACAACACACTGTCTGTGAGCACAACTTCAACGCAACACAATGGAGAGCTACAACTAGATTGAGCAGGCGTACACGTAGCGCGTCGGAGATTCCGGGGCGCTTCGCTTGCAGCAGCCATTGTATTTCTGTGTGGATAGCTGGTACAGTCGTCTGCGACGCCAGCGGCGCGAGTCTTGACCTGCAGGGGACGCGGAGCGGCGGTGTAGGCGGCGGAGCGACAGCCAACGTCAATGAACTTGTGACATCTTGGCAACCAACGAGGAAAGATCGGCCAGCGACCGCGCCATTGGGCAAAACTGCGAGCCAATCAAACAGTGGGTCAACCGCCTGTTCAAGCTGCACCTTTGCCGAGCAGCTTCAACACCCGATGGAGTGGATTATGAAAGGCAAGCAACAACACAGCGGAAGACAATGATGGCGTCTGTATATGTGGGGCACCGTGACTGCGGCTGGCCGAAGCGACAGCCAATAAAAAGGAATACAAATGGACAAAACCCAACCGACTAGGGACGACGACGAGGAGCGGATATGTACACGCGCGCAGTAGGAGTTTCCAGCGCAGAGTCGGCGCGAGCTGGCGTGCGGCCTTCGCCTCGGCCTGCACGTCGAGGACGTGGCCGTGCGCTCTCTATATCGACGCGGCCTCCGCCTCGTCGTCGCTGCAGGGATGTACCGAAGTCTCTGTAGACGGATCTTTCTCCTCTTGCTCAACCGAGTGCTCGTCGGTCGTAGAGGGCGGCGCAGTGCCGTCATCAGCATCGTGCTCTTGCTGCTCGCCGTCCTCTTCCATCTCTGCTGCCTCGACGCCATCCTGCTCGAATGTCATTGCGTTCGACTCCTCCACTTCCTCCTCCTCCTCCTCTTCAACTTCATCCTCGTCGTCCTCCATCTCGCCGACGCCGTACATGAAGTCAAAGTCGATCTCATTCGACTCGCGTCTGTGCTGGATGATGGTATTCACCTCGGCCTCCACCGAGGCGATCACGGGCTCGTCACAGCCTGCGTTGTTCAGGATGGTCTCCCGCTCTTGCGGGTCCAGGTAGCCCTCCTCCATGTAGCTCTGCCGCCCCACTCGCCTTGAAAGCAACAACGAAATGTCAGCACGCGATCCTAAGACGCCTATACAGCGCTGTAGACTGTATCTATCAATCCTGCATTGCTGCCCGGCACGTACTCGCTCTCTCGCTCCATCTCGTACGAGTCCAGTCGTCGGCGCGAGCGCGAGCGCTCGTTCAGCGACAAGCCCACGGGCACGCCGCCCGACGTCACGCTGGTCGTGTAGACCGTGGGTTCGAACTCCACAATGTCCGCGCACTCGAAAGACACGCGCCGCCGCTTCTTGTTGGGTCGCTCCTGGGCCTCATCCGAGACGCCGTTGGCTCTGCGCTCGACGTTCTCGTCGTCGTTCGCCTCCTCCTCAGGCTCCACGTCGACGCCCTCCACCTGGTTCAGTCCCAGATCAATGGCCGTGCTCGTGGGGCTGTCGGAGTCGGAGGGCGACGCGTCCGCGGCCTCCTTTGCAGCCGCCACGCTCATCAGCACGCTCTCGCTGCTGCTGGGCACTGCTGCAGGCGAGCTGGTGGGGCCGGAGGGCGGGGAGAGCACCACGGTGGTCATCGCGGGTGGTCGAGGCGGAGCGGGGGTGGGTGAACGGTTGGGATACCGAGTTTGAAATAAGGAACATCGTGGCTAGGTTTAGAGCTAAAATCGGTACGCTATCTAGTTACAGGGGCTTGTTACAGTGATTGTTTCCGGATTTTTCGCGATCAAATCATGGTACGCATAGATTATGAAAGGATTTAGGATCGCCCTGTCACTTGTACATGTTTGCACCCTCTCAAGTCATTGGGCCAATCAGCGACGATCTGGGGCAGGCTGCAAAACCTTTCAAACCGACTGTCCATGCCGTTGGGCAGAACTCCTCTTCAAGACACGGCAAGGGTGCAACACGCCTGCATGCTGCAGTTCCAGCCAGCCAGCCGCGCCGCCGCCGTGCGGGCATTGCCGGGCAAAGCGCCCGCGGTCTTCATCAAGTTCTTGCACCTCAAGCGCGGATGTCGCGTACCGCTTGTACCGCGGAAGACGGGCGCGGTCATGCTGTCGTTGTTGACAGCGCGCTGCTGCGAGCCATGTTGTTGTTGCCCCACCGCGGTCTCTGCAATCGCCTGCGAACGTTCTCAGCCAGCCAAACCACCATCCCCCCGACGGACCTGTAAAGTGGCGATGGGGGCGTCGCCATCGGAGCCCGACGGACGCGAAGGCCACGTCACCTCGACACGTCCGCGACGGACAAGTGCATGCGCGCCGCGAGCATTGACGAAGCGCGGGGCGCTCGGCTCGAGCGTACGTCGGCTGGTTGAAGACCATGAGCAAGCGGCCTGTTTCGGCGGACAACTCCGCTTCGTCTCTCTTCTCTTGTCTCTCGTCGAAGGGACCGCGCGCGATGCCCTGATGGTTGGTGCAGGCGCGATTTGAGCGCGTCAAAAGGATCGCGCCGATACATGCGCCGCAGCGACTTTCGGCCGGCCAGCGCCGGCTGTCGGGCCCGAGAAGTGTACTTACGTCGCTGCCAGATTCGGCGCCGGTTGCGTCAGTGGCTCTGCTTCCTGCAGCCTCCAGCAGCTCCGTGCGGAGCCGAGTGAGCTACGCGCGCCCTGCAGCAGCAGGCGGTGCCGCTGCCGCTGCCGCTGCTGATACACTCGACCCGAAGCACCATGAAAAAGAGACGCGCGCGATGTTCAAGCAGGCAGGCATAGAGAGGGGCCTCTTGTCAGTGAGAGCCAAGTCCGCCATAACACTGTTATGATAACAGACTGCGGGTGTGCGATCGGCGCGCGTTCCCGTTTTGCTCTGCAAAGCCCCGAGACACGGCCGTCGGCACCTCGCCGAACCGCTTGACCAGTCGTGAGGCGCCCGGCGGCGCCTCCGTTTCGAGGCGAAACGAGTTGAAGCAAGCTCTTCCTGGTTCAGTTCTGCTAGATGGCAGGCGTGCCACTGTGAACCGTATGTACCGTAGTGGATACTTGCGCCACAGAGACAAGCCAATTAGGCACACGAACCCCCGCAATACTTGGTTGGACCACAAAACGCTTTGCGCAGGTACAAATGTAAATGTTACAGTCAAACCTGTTTATATGAGGCCCCTCTGGTGA
>JAIKVJ010003438.1:0-13563 GCA_024679225.1 Phytophthora pisi
TAAAATCCAGAGCTGTTCCGGGCAGAGCACGGCTTTGTCAAAGAAATCCGAAACAATTGCCAATTGCGGGGTGTATCACAAAGCGAACAGCGCAAAGTTCTTACTGATTCCCTTTGAGCCATCCAAACGACAAGCTGTAATCATTTCCTGTGTGCAAGATCCACATCATAAAGCATGTAAGCACTCATTAGACATTTTACCAAACGTTCGTGGCACTCACCACTGTGCTCTAGTGAGCTCTCAACCGTAAACAAGATCCAGGTCAGCAGGCTTGCCTGCACCATTCGCCAGCCGCTGTCCAGCACGAATGAAACCAAGCGCAGCATGGAGATGCGCAATTTCCGCTGAATCGCATAGCCGATCACCAATAATGACAGAAACTCCAGTGCCGCATACCAAGAACACTGCTGATCTTTTGTTGCAGTTCGTCTTCATCAAGTGACTTGAGCAGTGGGTAGTAAGCCCGGTTTGGTAGAAAGAACATCGAGGCCGTGGAGATGCCTATGTGAGCATGCACACACAATGCAGAAGTGAGACGGAAAATCAACTATCGGGCTAGCTAGCTACCGTACTAAAACAGCATACGCACAATAGATCAGTGGGACGATGACCTCGGCATACTCGACAAGAATGACGAACTCCGTCGTGAAGAGAACTTGGGCTGACTTGTGCACAAACAACTTTCGTTCATTCGGTGAGAAAACGCTCATCAGCAAGCTTGTTTGGTCGATACAGTCTTCCTTCAGGGTCATCTGTTGACAAGCTGGTGCGAACACCACAGCGTCACGTCCAAGCATGGTATCACTAGTACGAACGGTAAAACTGTCTTCACTGGAAACATTCCGTCGTAGAACCGCGATTGCAGAGCCGTAGCGACAGGAATCGAGCTGACCCGGCGCCTGGCCATCTTCCTTGATAATCTGCAATGCGATGTCAACAAAAGACGCTGATTTCAGAGTGTGGTCGTCCGGAATTTTACGTCGGAGGAGAACAATGACCCGCATAATGCGGTTGATGTCCGAAATCGATACCAGTGCTTGACCTGCATCCAGTATGATCATGGCGAAAGTCGTTGCGATACTGTTAGACGTCTGCACCGAGCTCGACACAGACAGTGCGTATAATACATCGACGTTGAAAATCATGATCTGCGGCAAAAGATCATACTTTGCCCCCAGCGTCGCGCTGAGCAAGTTTTTTGCTAGGATCTTGATTACCGGAAGCAGCATGACGTAGATGAGTTGGGCCTTTTCTCCAACAGCCTGGAAGCCATAGACGTAGATCGGATAGACAATGGCAGGCAGCGAAGAGAGGAATGACTGACGACGGCGACCGACGTGAGGAAGACGTGACAATTAAGCACCGCGATGCCCTTTATCAACTCCCATCGCAACGCTCGATCGCGATTCAAAATTCGGCCAAAGTACACCAGGAAGCAAATGACGACCACTGCGAGCCATACAGGCACGCCAAAAAGTATGTTGAAAGGCAGCGGGAATCCGATCAAGCTTGAGCAGAGCATTCGGCACGCTGTCGCTGTAAGAGAAGCGGCTATGGATGGAACTAGCCGCTGCACGGGGGTCATGTGCAGCCCTGGGACGTTGATGCTAATCTGCTCCAAAATGGATCGCGTGAGTAGCGCCATTATCACGATATCTCGTATCCAAAACACGTAGTTCCCGCGTAAGCTGTCGCTTGGTGGGGCCAAGGGGGCGGCGTCGATGATGGCTAAAACCAGAAGGGAGGGGACGGGCAGGACGAAGAGCTCGAGATACCGGAGTGGTGCGGTGGTATTCCCCGAAATCGCGAAGTCGACTCGCTGAATAGTGTCCGCGTAGTTCCACTTGGAAGCTTGCGAAGAACTTGAGCGTCCGACGTAGAAAGCGGCGAAGACTCCGCATTACGCGACGAATGCCTAAATTCTTTCTGGTTCTGACCGACGAAAAACAATGAACCACTGGGTGCGAGCGCCCCTATTTTTACAGACAAAGAGTTTGGTCCAACGGCTAATCGGCTAACCAATCTACAATCTCACCCTTCCGCGCCCCCCCCCCAAAAAAAAAAACCTGCAAAGCTCCACGACGAACTCGAACGCTGAGAAGACCGCGCTGAAGTTGCCTCAGCTGACACAAGTTAAGAAGCAGGAGACTGGGGGAGACAATCGTGATGACTCTGGTCTGGAGGGAGACATAGTGTTCGTAGGTTGTATTGTCTCCGTGAAGGTGCTGAAGCCTATCTTTGCTAAAGTGAGCCATTTAGTTATCCCCAAAGACATGGCAAACGCGTTAGAAGACCTGGCGTGCTATCGGTGGGATCCTACGGAGTATATTTCACAGGATTTGCGAAGTCGCTCTACTGACAATGACGATGCCGAACGACGTCTCGAGGAGTGCTGCTTCTCGAGCGCACCATACCTCAATTTAGTTGGCGATAAGGAGGCAGAAGACAACACAAAGTGATGCTTCAACTACTGTAGTAGTTCGTGCAAAGACTGACTGAAAACTCAAAATTTCTGCCGAGATAATTCACTTCATTGCTGCGAACTACTTCAATACACAAGAATGCATTCATTCATTGCCACTATTCCAACAAAAACCGACTAAACAAGCACATTTAGGATTTGGTCGTCTTCTTGCCGCCATGTTCGTGGCACTTACCTCGTAACACAGCTCGTTTGACACACCCTTGATAGGAGCACACTTGTCCTCCACCGTGTCTGATGCATAAACCTTTCAGCTTTGAGCGCTTCTCGCACCCCTCCACCGAGCACCGCTTGCCTCCCCCGTGATCAAAGCACCTTCCCTTGGACACTCGAAGCTTGTCACAGCCTGGCTCGGAGCATCGTTTCCCCCCGCCGTGCTCGAAGCACATCCCTCCTTCTCGGCCGCACTTGGTGCATCCAGGGTACAAACAAGGCCTCGCTCCGCCGTGAGGATTGCACCGGCCATTGTACTGTGCAAACTTGGTGCAGCCTCGATACGAGCATAGCGTCCCTCCCCCATGCTTGAAGCACTTGTCATCTTTGGCTATACGCATGCCGCATCCTGGGTGGGAGCACCTCCTGCCCCCACCATGCTCGCAGCACAGGCCCCGAGATATCGCTCTCCCTTTGCATCCCTCTTCACTGCATTGGTCCGTCCCGCCGTGTTCAAAGCAGACAGCGCTTGCCCCCGCCTGCCGACCGCACCCTGGATAGCCGCACCGAACGCCTCCGCCGTGTTCGAAGCACATTTTTACGCGTCCAGGCAGCGCGCACTTGACACATCCAGGAGACGAGCACTTCGTTGCCCCTCCATGACCTCGGCACAGTCCTTTGGAAGTTGGTGCAGGCTGCGACAGAGCAGCGGCCCGAGATCTTGATAGAAGCACGGCTGTTATCCTGTTGAGCTTTTGAACTTGCGGCGTCTTGGCTAGTGGCGATGGGCATCATAATACCAGAGGAGGAGGGCGATAGAGGTGCATCGTCGCAGATGAACGCATTGCTCATAGTGCTGGACATTGAATGGCATACACCTCCCGCATCCCCGTTTTCCATAAAAGCGTAGCATCAAACCCAAAATCACGAATAGCCCCAATTTCCCCAAACCCGTGTCTTCAATCTGACCATCATTTTTGGGCATCATGTTCAGCTCGACGTGGGTATCCTCCGCCTCGGCGCCCTCTACGCCGCTGCACCCGCCTCCCGACGCCTACGACCTGGCGGAGGAGTACGGCGCCGAGGCTGCGACCAAGCTGTCGCGCATTTTGCAGGCTCTGGAGGCCGCGGGCTTCGCCAAGGCGCGCGTGAACTCGTACTCGGCCTTCGACCGCGTACTCAGCGGCGTCACGTGGCTGCTGCAGCGCGTCGTGCGGCGCGAGGACGCGGACAAGGGGCGCGTGCGATGGGACGTCCTGTTCCAGTCGCACGGCAAGATGAAGCCTCGTCTGGGGCTGGCGCAGGAGGCCGTGCGCTGTGTGGAGGCGCTGGCCTACGCGTGCCCCGTGGCGATCCAGCCGCACCAGCTGCTGCTGCAAGACTTCGGAGACATCGAGACCGTGCAGAAGCTGGTGACGTGGCTGGTGGAGGAGGCTAAAGAGTCCCAACATTTGGAAAAGATCCGGCGGGAGAGAGAGTTCCTGCAGGTTATGAGCCCAGGAGAGCAGGTTACGCCTTTGAAGAAAGAGGTCGCGTTTCTATTGGACACCTACGCGCCCCGACGACGCTGGCAATACGTTGCAGCTGACGGAGAGCAGGAGGAGACGGAGGACGCAATGATTCAACGCTGTTTGTTGGAGTACGGAGAGAAAGTTACAGTCGCGGCGGATGATAACGAGGATCCGACGGTGGATATGCCAGAGCAAGGGAAAGACCAAGTGGACTTCATGGCTCAGATCGCTAGTCAAGCTGCGGCGATTGCGTCAGGGGGAGCGTCCAAGCCTCGAGGTGGAAGTATGAGAGGACTGAGGAGGACGAAGCGCGGCGACCCAAAAGCCGCAGAGTTTGATCGACAGTATCAAAAGGCGATGAAGCAAGCGAAGGAGGAGCAGCAGGCGTTGTTGAGTAAGCGCCGCGAGCGTGAAGCCAAGTTGCTGCAGAGAGTGGTCTCTGCACCAGAGGAGAAGCTGGGGGATGTCGTTGAAGGGCGAGTTGGATCGGTGCTGCAAACCGCGCTGCATTTGGTGAAGGAGCAGTTGAAGGAGCACGAGGTTCAGGTGCAGCAGTTGATCCAGGAGAAGAAGAACCTGGATGCCAAGTCTACGGAGACTGACGCCCGTGCTGCAGCTCTGAATGAAGCGCTCTCTGCTGTTAAGCAGGAGCTAGAGGAGCTGGAGGCACAAACTCCAAAGGACGAGAACGCTCAAGTGCACCTTGCAAAACTGCGCGAGTTGGTGATGAAGAATGAAGCGCTCAAGCGCGAGAAGAACGAGTTCCGAGCCAAGTGCCGACTGGAGTTGGAGGCGCTGAAGGAGCGGATTGAGAAGCTGAAGGTGCAGGTGGCAGCAGATGCGAACAACCAGGACGAGGAAGCTCTGCGCTTGAACGAGATCGAGCAGATGCACGCGCAGATGGCCCAGAAGCACAAGGAGATGAAACTTGCCGCAGCGAAGCAGACTCGAGCGTTGCACCTCAAGATGAAGCAGATCGACGAAATTCCTACCAGGATCGAGCTCGTTCAGTACGAGAAGCGATTCGTGGAGCTCTACGACGAAGTGGCGCTGACGCTGGATGAAACGCGGAAATACTACTGCGTGTACAACACACTAAAGACCACGCACGAATTTCTCGAAAAGGAAATTTCGCTCATCAACAGCATCAACGAGAACTTTGACGTCGCGATGGGGTCAAAGGCAGCTACACAGGCCTTCTTCATGCAGGTTGAGAACATTATCCAAAATGTTCAGGGTACTGTATCCAAGCAACAACTTGCTCGAGACGACCACCAGTTCAGCGTCGAGACTTTGGACAGCAAGTACCAGTTGCTGCTCGACCAGGAGCGAATGTACGTGAATGCCATCCGCGAGTTCCAGAAGGAATGCGAGAAGAACGAGAAGTTGGTGGCCAGGCTGGAAGAGCTGGGACAGCGCTAGTCTTTGAAGGTAAAAGAGCACGTAACGGGTACTGACTGGATCGCACTTGCGTAAAAATAATCAACGCCAACTGGGCATTCTCTTTTTCATTTGCTTTTCTTGTAGGGACCAACCTTTTAGATTAAAGCAACGAGTCAATATGAGCAAGAAAGCTTTGTCCCCGACAGCTTCAGTCGCCACGTGCCTGGACTTCGCTGCGCGGGTGCTGTCCTCGACTGCCAGTGTGCAAGAGATCTGTACCAAGCCTGTGCTGGCGCCCATGGTGGTTGAGGCTCATCGCTACGGACAGCAAGCCACGAAACACATCGAGCCTGGTACATCAGCTGACGTGCGCAGGCTTTTGAAGGTGTTGCAGAGCAGTAAATTGAGTGGGGGTTCTCCTGTAGCTGGACTGGATGTAGCGGACCTGACGTGGGACTTCGAAGGAGCTGTGGCGGACACGCTGGAAATGGAACTTGAGGAGCTTCAAGACCGAGCGGCGATGAAGACCACGGACACTTGTGTCGTCTTCTCTGCTTCAACTCCTGTTTCATTTGCTGGGCAAGCTGTGATTTGGTTTCCTCTGAAAAGCCACGACGATCCTCGAGACGAAGACGACAGACGCAGCATTTTAAAGAAGCAGCAGATCTTGCTGTACGTCTGCCCAGGACGCGTTAAAGTTGTGAAGAGCGTTGGCGACCTCGTCAAGAAGCTGCATGATGAATTGCCATCCCTCCGAGAGAGAGGTGCGCTGTACAAGGTATGGGCGGTTCTCAAAAGGGACTTAAGGACTGATAACCAGCACGAGCATGAAGCTTCACAGATACAAGTGGTGGAGTTGGGAGGTAGTAAGACCAGTCAGCTTGCGGCTGTGCGGTCAAATGAAGGTTTCAACAGACTTGCAGACCCCATCGATTCTGTGCCAGCAGTCTTGGAGGCGAAAAAAACTACCGACACAGTGAGAATGTCTGCGGAAATGAGAAAGGCAAGATCGGATAAAGGTGACCAGAATCCACGAAAAAGTTTGGCTGGAAGTATGATTTGCCATGTTGCCGACTCTGTTAGCAAGGACACGCTTGAGATTGCCTCACAGCCTCAACAAGACGCCAATTTCGATCAAGAGGAGCTACCACCACTGCGACCTCGATTCACCGTATTCAAAGATGGTACCAGCTCAAAGCAGTATCCTGCTGGATCAATATTTTCGTTTGGCTTGGACAAGAAAATGTCGACAGAGTTGCCATTGGCATCAAGCCAACATTTACTCCAAGGCTTGGGCGTGAATGAGAATGGTGATGAGAACGACGAGAATGTTGAGCGTGATGAAGATGGTGTCGCGAGTGAGGAAACTATTGCAAGCTGCACTGGCGACAATCAGCCCCAAGTCTCGTGGAAGAAAAACAATGTGGTATCCTCATCAATGTCAGATTTCTCGCCGGAGAGATATCTTGATAATGACGTTGGACTAAGCGCAGGTGTCCGCTTGCCGCAGGGACTCGCGTGGCAAAGCTGTGATGGGCAGGTGCTCCGGAGGTCGGTTCTTCACCAGCGGGCAAGACTGGCATCTGATAATGATTTAGAAGAGTGTAACGAAGCGTCTGAAGCAAGCAACCAAGAGGATGATGAAGACGATGCTGGCGGCTCCGAACCAGGTGCAGCTGAAGCATTTGTTAGTGTCGGTGAGGAGCCTCAGCCGTCCGAGGCGGAGAAACCAATGACGGAGAAAAGCGAACGATTTCCAGAGCTTGATCTACCGGAACAAGTTGACAGTTTGGACGGCGATGATACTATCATTTCCAGGTTTGGGGCTGAACTAAACGGGAAACCCGAGCGCCAAGTAAGCGACCGCAGGCTATCACCGGAAGTGACTACTTCTACTGAGATGCCTACTGATACCGAAAGTACGAGAATTTTTCAAGCGTCTGAAGTAGACACGGGCGACATGAAGCAGGACATCTGCTTGAATAGGAGTTGTGGGGATGACGTTAGTCCAGTGGAGCCCAACGACAAAGTCGAGTTGTCTCGACCGATACACACCGAGTTGTTGGTGTCGCCTAGAAAGCCTAAACCCGTTCCAGTCAATTACAAGGACAAACTTGGCGCTCGAGTTTGGTGGGAGCTCGAGTATACAGCAAGAAAACTGGAGCGTGAAGAGATGATGGAGCGTCGGCAGCAAGCTCGCATTAGTGGAACTGGTAAGAGGGCAACTACGACAAGTGAAGCTTCTCAACAAAAGTTAGGTCGTCGCACAGGCCCACAACGCCTAGAACCAACAGGCTGGTCAAAACAACGCCGACTACAAAGGCATAATGAGGTGTCCGTATCGACCGAAGAGTCTGTGGATATTGGTCTGGGCCCTCCTGAACTGACCGAAAAGGTGGCAGATCTCGGTGATATCGTGTCTTCAACGACAGAAAATAAGGCAGTGAGTTTTCCACCGATACTTTCGCACAGCAAACAGGGGAATGACAAGCAGGAAATTGGTACGCCACCGCTGGAGGCGTTACCATCGCCATCCCCGGTACCGACAAACCTTCGCAGCTCTAAGAATCAGTTTGCACTCAACGAGGGGACAGGAGCAACCCCACAGCCAGCAACACCAAGGCAATCAACGGAGATTTCGACACGCGCAGAAATTCGTGAGGGCGCACATAATCTACCCGTCCAGGAGGATAGCGAATCCCCGCGTGACATTGTTGAGCCTTCAACCTTGCCCCCGTCGGAGACATCATTTCCACCGTCGATGCAGAAGAGTATTCGCAGTTCTAAGGACATGAACCCATCCAACAAAAACACGGAAGCGATTGAACGGCTAGACTTATCCAGAACGGAGATTTCAACGACCACAAAATACTACGAGGTCTGCCAGAATCCGCCCCGGCAAGGGGATCGAGGATTGGAACTTGGCGACTTGCAGTCTTCAGCCTTAAAAGAAGTATCTCCCCAGCTTCGTGACAGTTTGGGCAAGGATAAATTAAATGAGCGTGCTTCGAGCGAGGTGAAAGGAAACCGACAATCACTGAACCGTTCCTCTACCTCGAAATCGGTTGTGCATTCCATGCAGTCATCCGTCGTGCGCTCGAGCTTTCCCGTTGAAATGAAAGTAAATGGCTCATTTAATCAAGATGAGGACGAAGCCGCGGCGCAGATGATGTGGGGAAGCACTCGTACCAGCTACGAAGGGGATCACACTACGTATTCTCGTCAAATTGCTGAAGAAGACGCGCCGCAAGTCCCTGGGACCCCGTTTACTGTTCGAGGTCGAGTTCCCATTCGAACTCATCGTGACCCTGGCAAAGTGGTTGTACCCGCTGAGCCTGAAGCACCAAAAGCTGCATCAACTTCGAGCGCCTGCCAGTCCAGTTCACCCCGAGGCCGTATAGCATTGCCAAAGGAAGAGCATAACCCTCCGAGCCGTATCAAGCCATCCGGCCTGCCCCAAAAGGCAGCACATCTCCAGACTACACCCCGAATCCCCACACCTCCACCCGTGGTTACCTTCATTCCTCTGGTTGAAGACATCCCTCGCAGTCAAGCCATGTCAAGGGAGGAGAGACTGAACGAGCTTCGACAAAAGAAACTGCGAAAACTACAGCAAACGCGAGATTTATCCCTGCAGCAGCACAAGGAGAAGCAGAACCAGCGTCAAGTACAGAAACCACTATCATTCGCCAGCTCAGTTTACTCGAAAAAGGCATCGAACCGCCAGCTCATGCAGAACGCATTGGAGTTCACCTTACTCGCAGGAGGTTCAATGGAGAAGGAGCGGACGCTGGCGCTGCAGGCCCTAGCTGAATCTACGTGTGATAACTTCATTGTGCTGCTGAAATCCGCGAAAGAGTTGAAGTTTCGCGCGCTTTACGAGAATCACGTCGAGCGAGACTCGGCAACGCGAATTTACTCCGTTCTACCAAGCAATTCGTCGAGAGCTCCGTTGAAACTCGGAAGCAGTGAAATGATCTCGCAGTTTTTCAAGTACAGCTCCGCGAAAAAACAATTCCTGCCGGTTCCTACCAGGTCGTTCACCGTGAAGACCGACGCGTGCGCCCTAGTGGACCAACTTGTCTTCAAGGGAAAATCAAAGAGCACGGCACTTGCTCGATTGCTGTAGTCAAGGTACAGTTGTAAAATGATACCAGTCGGTATGATGGATGCTCTCGGTGGTGGCATTTATCCCTCGGGAGGCCATGGACCGACTTCTTCGCGCGTTCGAGCTCATTGACCTCAACGTCCCCCCACCTGTAAACGATGATGACTTAGCCATTCTAGTGGCCGACCAAGTACTGTTGGAGACGTGGAATCGATTCGCAGAGCTGAACGTGTTGCCTCGCGGTCTCCGGCTTAACCAACTGGTGTGGGGCGATCGGCGCGTGTGGGTGGTTGAGTTCCCCCTTTCGGTTGGGCATGAAAGTGCCATTGGACGTATTCAAGTGGCGTTTGCTATGGCCTTTGGTCTCCTTACTTCGAGTCCTGGACGAGCGAACCTCACTGGACCAAATGGTCTAAATGGTGGGCTATTGACGTTCGCACCAGACTACGCCTACCTCCCGTTGCCTACGATTCCTGGAGCTCAGGTGCCACTGGGCGGGGCGAGCCTGATCGTGGAGGTCATGCGCAACCAGCCGTGGGCGTTGGTCCGGCCCAAGCTGAAAATGTACCGACAGCTTGATGGTCTCTAATATATCTTCTGTCTGAAGATGTCGCGAGCGATGCGGTGCTGGTCTTACGAGCTCTACGACGTCGCCAACAACCACCCAGCCTACCCTGATGATGCCGAGCATCACTCGTTCAGCATCAGTGAGGCGAACGCTCCAGTCAACCACCAGCACTTCCTCCACTTCGACTCCAAGCGTGTCCTCGGCTTGCCGCTCCACGCGCAGTTACCAGCAGAGTTTCCAGACCATGTCGTCATCGATGTTGTCGCTTTGGCCCAGCATGCGCGTATGGTCGCACGCACCGCGGGTGAAGCAGTAGCTCAATACTTCAACTTGTATTTATAATATCTGCTGTATAAGTCTTCAATGTGTGGATTTCGCGTGTAGTATTTCATCCTTACGGCTGCCAGTTCCTCCTCTCGGGAATTGGTCGGTATCCTCGGAACGCTGGCAGTGCCGAGCGGGCCGGCAGTACACAGAGCAGCGCCATGAGCATGGCCCACTCGATGGGGAACTCGAGCACTTCCACCATCACGACCCAGCGCAGCAACCCGTCGTTGGTATGGGCCGCTCCATCAGCCGCCGTGCCCGAGGGGAAGAAGAAGGCCGGGTTGGCCTGCACCACGTCGTGCAGCGGCAGGTGCGGCCAGTGGACGTCTGTCGTGTGCGTCGTATTCCCCACCACCGAGCTCGACGCTTCGTCCGACGGCGGCGTGCACTGCGACGCGGCCAGCAGCAACAATGACACTGTGTGCATGAGGCAGAACACCGCAGCGATGAACGCGATGCGTCGGATGTTCCTCTTGCGGTGACTCACGTCCTCCGCCGCCTTGTCCAGCAGCACGCACATCTTCTCGCCGTACGCGGGCAGCAGCACCACACAGGCGGCCCAACAGCAGACCAACAGCACCGTGGCCACGAGCAGCAGACTGCGGCGGATGTTGCTGGCCGGCTGCTGTCTGGCGAAGAGGAGCATGCCCATCTGCAGCAGGTACACGGCCACCATGAGTCTGATGAAGAGCAGCCTCGGAGGCGGCGGCGGCTTGAGGGCCGACACGGGCGAAGACACGGCCGTGGCCCCACTGTCCCTCCGCTCGTCCAGATCGGGGGCTCCTCGCGTGTGCAGACTCTGCAGCAGCGCGTCGGCCTCGCGCCGCTTGGAGGAGCGCGCGCGGGCCGCCGGCCCGCCCTGCACCTTGTCCACCATGGCGGCCCACGTGTTGAACACGAGCAGGAAGACGCTGGCCAGCACGAGCGACGCCGAGGCGCCCAGCAGCTGCCACAGGAACACCAACTGCAGGTACGACAGGTGCAAATGGGCCGCGTCCCGGTCCAGCAGGCCGCTCGCGTGCGACTGGAACAGCGCCAGCATCCACAGCGCCACGAGCACGAAGGCCGCGGCCCGCAGCGAGGCGCCCAGCGCCAGGAGCCCGTAGAGACGCACGGCCGTGCGGTCCCGACGCCACGTGCGCAGCATCCGGCGCGCGGCCACGAGCCCCGGCACGAGGAACAGCGCGCCGCACGAGTACACGCTGGCGTACACGAGGTACACGAACGAGGTGGACGTGGCCGCCGGCAGGTCGGCCGCGGAGGAGGAGGAGGAGCTGGCCGAGGCCATGAACGCGGATCTGGGAGTGAAACCGGTATTACCCTCGACTAAAAACAATTGGCTTCTTCAAAAATGCATATTAATAATTTAGTATTGTTTTTGAAAGCACATGTGTTTGTCTGCGATCTCTAAAACTTTTCTCTAAATTTGATTCTTGTCGATTCAGATTCGGAACTGGCCTTGAACAGACAAAAAGACTTGAAGTGTAGTAATTAGTTCCTTAACACCCACGACCAAGTTGCCGGGCATTTGGTGATGACCAGGTGCCTGACAAATGCATTGTAGCAGACGATGAGAAAGCCATTTGGACACGAATGCATGCGCATCAACTCGAGATCTTTAGGTGATGCACAGCAGCGCCTTGAGGCATATTTGATCGATGCGCCAAATCTAAATGCCCGGTACGTACGCAAGTGCAGACGTTTTCTTAACCGACTCAACATACATACCGTTTCAACAAAGTCACGAGAAAACGGCGATAAGGGACCTATTCAGCACAAACGCCGACAAGCGTTCTGAAACCACGACGACAACGACAGATATCTCGCAATAAATCAGTGTAGCGCAATAAAATAATGAAGAAGAGCCATTTCCATTAAACTAGACGCGGAGGTGATCTGTCCTTTTAAATTTTGCCGCGCGCGCAAATGCGGGGCCATTCGACGTAATCTAACTGGTCAAACCTGGACAAGAAGCTTGAAGACGCCGCTTTGCACAGCGTTAACTACGGCCGTCGTACTTCCCGCATACTAAAAACCAAGATCTTACTGCTATCCGTGATGTATCGATGCGATGCTGTAGTGGATGAGTTTGTCGGGCTCCAGGTCATCAGTTCACCTGATTCTACAATCTGCGATTGGGTGCGGTCAAGAGCCCGTTAAAGTTAACGAGAAAGTAGTTAACGTTAACTACTTTCTTAACTACCGAGATCCGTTACACTAGTGCAAATAAAGCAGACGGTTGATCGATTCATTTTCTTGACCGTTAGCAACGTTGACTTTCTTAAAAATAAAAAAATAAGGGAAGGCCCCTACAATCGTCAGAAACGTATTCTGAACTCACGACGAATAGGGGATGATACGTAGGCAATATGCCGTAAAATGAATTGAAGGCGAATGAGAATGGGATAAACGTATGCGTAAAATGAATTAAAGGTGAATGCAGGATCTTACTGTGCCGAAATAGACCGCGCGCGAGTGCTTGAATGACAAAGAACCAGCGGCTTTTGAATGGTCGAGATCCGTTACTGAAGTACAGGAATAAAAGCCAACGGCTGGCCGATTCATGTTTCTTGCCGTTAGTGGCGTTGACTTTTAAGCATGTCAAAGGCGGAAGAGTACGTGTTACTAGTGCTACACTACTACTAAGGGCGCCATGTTGCCAGCGAGTTGTTGTGCCTCGTTGATTCGCCCCCCCTCGATAATTTAGGGCTCAAGTCGTTAGGCTTGGCTCCACAGTTATGAGGTGAGCTTATCGGCATCAAGCAGGTCGGTCACCCATAATTAGACCGAGCGGTCGAGCCGGTGAGACCTCGCAGGCGAAACCCACGCTCATTTGCCTAAGCACTTCAATTCAAGTACTTAAGTACTACTGTAAGTATCCTTTAAATTTACTGGGATTGCGAAGCCGAGGTCAAATAAAATCGGTCTCCAACCGGAAAGACATTCCCGCCCTTGGTAAAACGTATCACCAGGTGACACAATGTGGAACAGTCCACAATTCGGAACAATACATTTCCTATTGATAGGTACG
>JAIKVJ010003439.1:0-11443 GCA_024679225.1 Phytophthora pisi
CCTCACTAGAAGCCCTGTGTGGAAAGTATGATAGCGGGCTCTCACAAGCCGGACATGCCAACGCGCCTGCGAGTCTCTCGTCGACAGCCTGCCATACCACCCGGCGAGCCGGGTAGCTCAGCGAACGACCGGGGCTTATGACAGTTTGAACTTACATTAGAGTAACAGAGCAATATATGAAGCCGTTGACATTGCCGTGTACTGCAACTTAGACAAATATCTCAATCTTGACATAACGACATCTACACAAAAGTCTAGTCAAATATGTCAATGTCGACATGTATGGTGTCATGATAATCACTATACTCAGATCAATACAAACATGTCGATGCTGACAAGTCGTCGAAGCAACGTTGACGTGGTTGAACTTACAAAAGCTAATACATGTAGCCACGTGGCCACAATCAACGTCGCTTCATGAAGATCAGACTGAACCGAACCCAAATGCTTTTTCATTGCCTTGGGTCCGAGCCTTTTTTACATAAAAAACAACCAAAGACGTCCAGCGCTAGCGCCAACGCCATGTTGTTGTTAACGTATGGATCCTGAGCATGGATGGAATTTAAACAAGGACGGTGCTGGCACTTCATTCTGGTGTTGGGCGTGTCCAACACGGTCGGTCGGCCGAATCAGCTCTGACAAAGTCAGAGCTGATTGCCGACCGACCAATCTCTTCCGTATTAAGCAATATACCTGTTGCGGCAGGTATTGCGTGGTTACGGAACCAGGGCCCCTTCCAGCCTCAGCAAAACGCATACAAATCTCGAAAATTCGGCGATCGATCTCGTTCCTTTCAGCGTGGCTGGTTTGCGCGGTGGATGATTTCTGAGGCATACGTTGCTAATCTGAGAAATAAAATGTACCTATCGATAGGATTTTCTGTATGCAAACTGTAAAGCTGCTATTCGACTGCCTCAGCACAGTAGCCGTACGTGGCGGCGAGAGACCAAGGTGCAGCTTCTTCTGCTATTGTCTGAGGGTAAAATCGCTATATCGTGACTTCCTTTATTATAGACAGCGGAATACGGGGCAATAATAGGACCTTCGAGTTGTGATAATTTAGTCTTAGCTGGGTTGTTCGGCACTGGATTCTACATAACGAATATCGCACTTGAACGCCCACGCGGGTAGCCCGTCGGGTTCGCTGCAGCTACGCGACCTCTCGCTCGCTACTGTCTATAGCAGTTTGAAGTGCTGACGTTTGTGGGTTCACGATAATAATGATGGTGTCTGTGATTTTTCTAGGTTTGAACTGTCAGTTCACTTTTCTAAGATGCTCTTACTTTTTTTTCGTTTTTAGAACTCAGGGAAAAACAGGAGGTAAGTGTATCGACCAAAACAAATGATATTACGTCGGCTACCGCCCAGAATATGCTGTCACTTTGCCTCATGACCTGATATACCAAAGTTCTAATAGTTAAAAAAAACGATTACGGTGCGCTAATAAAATACGTTCCTTTTTAAAACGTATTTAAGATTTTAAAATATTTTTATACCGTACTTCACAAAAAAAAGCTTAACAAAAAGACTGTATTGCCAATTCTGGTCAAATTTGCCGATTCGGGCCGTTTTGGCGACATGGGTTCAATCACTGTTTACAAATCTCAAGTTGTTCTGAAATCGACCGAGATGGGTTGAACTGGCTTCTCTGGGTCTGCACTCAAGTCTTATTTTGTACCCATTGCAGAACGTCAAAAGCATACGCCGAGCTGTGAGCATTTTTTACCGAGTTGACGTGATAAATTTTTGTTGGCCCCTGGTGCATGGGGTTCTCAATTACCAAAAAGCAGTAATGGTTGCGACCTGATACTGGGAGAAGCACATATTGGTAGGACGACCAGTCAAATAATGCGATTAGGTCAGCCAACAGTCGGCATCTTCGTTTCGGCTTTCGCGTGAATCGTGCAGTCAATACGTACAACCCCGAGTCACATACGCGAATTAATCCTTTAACTTGCTCCATATAGCGACAGATAAAATAATCCAGCGCAGTTTGGGTCAACCAAGCACCAGTCTGCAAGAGATCCAAATCCACAGGGTAAACGTGCCCTGTTCGGGGGTGATCGTCATCTTCGAGATCTTTGATCTCGCCCGCATGCTTCGCTATCCAGTTCAGAGATTTGTTATGGGTACGCCGGTACTCCTCCAATACTTGCAAGGCTAGATTAGTTGTATCGACGTCAGACACCCGCGCCGACGTGAGAATATCATCTGCAGCCGCGGCGACTAAGCTGTAAATTGGCCTCCTTCTATTGAAGAACCGGCGTTCGTCCGCACTACACCACTTTGTGCCAAACTGATTCTCGAGATCTCGGACAGCTCTGGCTCCATCTAAGCCGACCGACCATTCGTTCCACAAGTCCGGCACAGTAGCCAACCCCCGTCGATGTTTATACTTTGGCCGATCACTTTGCACGTCAATAGCTATCGGCGAAGCTGACGGCACTACATGAGCGGTATCGCTGTCGCCCACCAGATAGAAGCTGAACTTGTACAACAGCAGTGCCGCCATGCAGAGGTGCCAAAGTCGCGCATTACGTCACTGAGGCTACCTTGAACCGTCCGCATGGTCAAGCAGACTTGAGCTAAAGAACTCTTGAAATTGGTGTAGCCCGTCGATTTTGGCGTTTAACACCGGTACAGCTTTCTGAAGGCGCTGTTCCATTGCGTCAACAGCTTGCATAACCTCACTTTTAAATTCGGTGAACTCCCGGGATTGAAATATGCTGTGCTGCCAAATTGGGTGCGTTGGTGCGGATTTCTGCAAAAATACAGCACCCTGGAGGACGACCTTACGGAGATATTGGAGCAACTCGAGGAAACCTCCGGTCGCAAGCGATTGTTCCGCTGTTCCTGAAGCAATGGCCTGTTGCCAAACCTCCACATGCGGAAATACATACTCTGCAATGCAAGCGGGGGATCAACAGAAGCTCGTGCAACAAAAAACCTCCCAATACTCGGTTCAAAACCGGCTAGTGTGCGCATCGCCTGCCTCGGAAGAGATGTGAGGTAACATTTCTCCATTGATTGGCCGTTCCACCGAAACGACGAATCTGAGACTCACTTGCGCCTCCTAAGTCCACCATACGCGATCCGGATCCGCGGCCAACGCGAGTTTTCGTGGACGCCGACATGTTTCAACGCCGCTGTGATAGCTGCATTGTGAACTTTGCACGGCGTTCGTTTCGTGGTGTGTTTACCTGTTCATGAGCTTTACCGGATACCAGCGCTCTGAAGACGTAAAGTCGGGAAATGCCTCGCCATCCACATGCCAACGCCAAAACAAGTAAAATCCAAGAATTCCAAGGGGGCAGATCCCGACATGCTTATTGCGCATACAAGCGCCGACTTCAATGCGCCCCACTTGGTTGATTTTACCTTGTCGCATCACCATAACCAGAGCCCTGCGTGGCGTGTAGCCCTCGTTTTCGAGAACAATCGAGTGTAAGTCTGCCAATTCCATCATTCGCGCCGACTCTCCTCTCATAAGGGCGTAGTGGCTCAGTAGAAAAGCAACCAAATCCCGCAATTTTTTGCCTGAATCGCGCGCCGGTGTACCGAGCTATATCCTTAACTTGATCGATTGTCGTATAGCCATCCAGTAGTGTATCAGCTCCACGGTCCTCAAAAACTTTTCTCTTACTCTCGTCTTCTTCGTACTCTGAATAGGGTCGTCACAGCTTCGTCTCTGGGGGAGGGATTGCGGTTCACTTTAGGCCGAGATTGCTGCTTTCATCGGGCAACCATCGCAGCAACGTAGGAGTTCACAGTAGAACGTCCGACGGTTTCAATTCTGTCTCTGGGTGTACTTCCACCCTTGTGGCACTTGGTCCGGCCAATTACGCGCTCTTGTAGGAAGAGATGGGGCTTCTCACCAGTAACTGTAAACCGGGCCAGGTTATTAGATGCTGCTTCTTTTTTCGAGCACCAGTCTAAGAACTCCTGCTGCCGACTGCTGTATGCTCTCTGCGAGTTCTTATGTCGAAGGGTAGTGGTCTTCTCGTAGGTCCGCTGGACAGACTCCGTCAGGGCGACCTGCGTTCGAGTCTCTGCCTCCGTGCTGCCCACTGTTCCAAGATGTCCCCTGCACTCGAGTCTCTCCGTTTCGTGCTGGCTTGGCGCGCGTCTAACGGCTTGGCCACTAGCCGTAAAATTAGACGTAAGTTTGCCCAACCAGGATCTAGAAGACCCCTCGTTAAATAAACCGTTAGTTCACCCCCAAAACGTGAGATAACTACAATGATTTGATCGAAAGCCACCAGGGCTGACCGGTCCCGGTCCGGACCCCAGTGGTGATAATAGCATTTATCGACGGGTACCCAATTTCGGCAGATATTAGCTTAAACATTTTCCTCCTTCGATCATCACTTCATGGGGCAAGTAGACTTAATTAGCTTGGAGAGTTAGGCTCGCTGGGGTTCCCCTCGAGCGCATCGTGATTGGTCTCGTTGTGCTCCCATGTCGAGGCCGTGATCATGCTTCTTGCCGCATCTCGGAGCATACCAGGCTGCAGGCGGGTATACACTGTGAAGCACCAGCTCGACCGCCTTCCCATTAGTTGTATGACCAGGTCACTTTCCCTGCCGCCAGAAGTGCGCATGCACCGCCTATGCGTAGTGAGTGACAGGAGTTGTCCTTGGGTGATAGTTCCATGCTTTTGGTCGCTTCCTTGATGAGCTTTGCTACGACAGCTTTCTTGAGCGTTCCTCGCCCTGAGGTAGATGTGAGGTATGGGCCCAGGGCCACTCCTGCTGTGATCCATCTCTCTCGTATCAGGAGACACTCTTGCGCCGCTTCCACTGGGCACATCATCGGATGCTCTGAGCGGTAGTGACGAACGACCACACCCTGTGCAGTCCGGTCACCCTTGTGGGATTCGAAGAGGACCTCCACCAAATGGGCTTTATCGCCCTTGGGGCTTATTTGGACATCTTGACTGTTTCGCGGGATCACGTTGCAGGCCTTGACGCAGTGTGTTCTGTTGTCGCCAGTCGAGCAGTCCACGGACACTGGTCCCCAAAGCTCTGAGCTTCTATCGAGGAAGAAGAACGCTAGCACGATTGACCCACACAAGAGGCGCTCTTGTTCGTCCAACGACTCGAGTCGTTTTCGCATTTCGAGCAGCATTGGTGTAGTAATTGGCTGCTTCCCCTCCACTTGACTGTTCGAGCGCTTGTACCCTTGAGCGATGAGCTCAAATTCCGGATTACGGTAATCGAGACTGGCGTCCCGGACTGCCTTAAGCGCGAATGCCACCGCTGCCATTTTCCGTCGAAGGTCTGGTACTTGTTGCCTGTCCTGGACTTGTTGTGCCCCTCTGAGGCGCACAACCCGGCAAACAATCCGACCATCCTTGCTTGCTGAGCCCTGGGCAACTCGTCGATCCACACAGGAAAGCCGAAGTCGTTGCAGAACGCTTCCCAGAACTTGAAGTTCTTGGTGTATCGTCCAAGGGTCCCCTTGGCAATTGCGGCCTCTTTGAGCTGTGCTGTTTTTTGTCGATCCTCCGGTGGCGTTCGTCATCTGATCACCATGGTACCACTGATAAGTACTAGTATGCACATCGCATGTTGGGGTCTGCTCCATGGTTCTGCTGAAAGTGTGGGTTGAAAGGTGAATCCGGTAATGCGCCTGGCTCAAAGCACACTGGCATTAGTGTTCCTGTCCTTCAGGTGAAGAACAGTTCATCTTGTCGATGATCCGCGTGATCCAGCGTCATTCGCTGTGAACAGTGGCATGACGCCAGGCGTCCTTGATGGTTAGACCAGGTCTCCACTGCTCGGTTACTCTGGCAATTATACGGGTCACTCCGACATCGTCCATTCTGGTATCAGTGGGGGTGATCAGGAGGAGTTCTCTGAGAACCATACTTGAAATGATTAGACCATCTTGTTGCATCTGCACCAGCCAGACATCGTCGATGTGTGCTCTGCGCTCGAAAAAATCCATGGGAATCCCGGCGAACTCGTTTTGGAAGACTAGCTGACTCCACCAGTGGATGCCCTTCTGAAGGACGTCCATCATTGGTACTCCGGCCTTAGTGGCGCTTATGGCATCTCGTCTGTATGGCCACCAGACGCTGGATGAAAGGCTTTGTGATCGGAATGAAGCTAATGACATGCCGTAAGACTCCGACCAGACTGTCCAGTCGCTCCATTGTCACGAACTGCTGCCTGGCGACGTCGTCCAGGACTCCCCGCATTTTCTTGATCTTCCTTTGAGGAACCGTGGTGCATTCATTGGGGATATCCCAGTCGATGCCGACTGCGTTGAAGCGGTGCGACCAGGTCGTAAATATTCCTTCGTGCCAGCCTGCGGATCCGAACACGAGTTTGACGCCGTCTCTGAGACGCTGTTCTGCCTTCTGAAGGCGGTCGCCGATGTGCGGACGATGTCGTCCACCCACTGGAATATCCAAAATGGTTCCGAATAGCCGAGAACACACGATGCGCAAGTGCGTTGGTAGTGTCGGACGGCTTTTCCGAACACCGCGAAGAACCCAGGGGACGCCGTCCACCCGATGACGGCCATCCCGGATACTATACCATGATCGGAACGCGGCATGCTTCCCCCAAAAGCGGACGCGTGGTCAGCATGAACGGGGACATGGTGAAACGCGTCCGTGATATCCGCGACCATGGCGTAGATAGCATACCCAGGGTACCTGCGACGAAGGTCGCGAACGCGTTGAGCGATAGAATCAAATGGATCCCACGTAGCGTCAGGAGAAGCATCCGAATTAGTCTGGTCATTGACCGAACCGCCAGGCGGCGCCGACAAGTCATGGATAATGCACCCATCGATGTGGAGAGGAATGTCCTTCTTGGCCACCAGAGCGAACGAACTTGAGTGGAACTCAGAGTCCCGTTGAAGAGTAGCTAGGGTCGCAACCACACAGCGGCCCTTGTAGTAATCGGCGAGAAGCTTGTCAATGACCACCGACGCGCCGGACTCGGCGCCCCCATAGTTGTCTGGTAGGGGGACGCACTCCACGCCGTGCGCCGGGGTTGGACCAGGGAGGGACGATGCTGTTGGTTGCAATGGCACAGACAAGCTGAAGCTGGGGATACGTGGCCTAATGGGCTTCGTACAGCCAGGGGCGGAGCGCTTTGTTGGGACGAGGGTCTTCGGAGGTCTGACCTCGAAACGCGCGCAGGGTGCCGGAGATTCTTAAGTAGGGAACCGCAATGAGTGCATCCAGAATACCAGCATCTACGAGAGGAATTGATAGCGGCGGAGAGGCCGCCGCAAAAATGCGGAATCCATGGGAAACGGGATCTCGAACCGCCTGGCGGTATCTCGGAGCGTGGTGAAGACATCGACTGGAACGCATCTGGCGATTCCGTTGACATCGTAGGAACGAGCGATGTTGACATCGAACTCGGACGGTAGGTCCCGGGCGGTAGTATGAATCTGGCTTGGCTTCACACGATCACGCCCTCGGGCATGTACCGGATGATCAGGCCACGGTGGCACAAACCGCCGCCGGAAGAGGCGACCAAGTGTCCGGAGCTCGAATATCACCAGCGACCAGGTCGCCCGCGAGTGAGCACGCCAATCAGTCACGATGGCAGTCGCGTCCGGGATGAAGGAACATAGAATAGCCGGGCTCTGGAGCAAGCTGGATGAAAGCTGGTCAGGCCATGCGTCCCCTCCAATACGGACGTCTACCCCAGGGGAAACGGTATCCAAGATCCAATGCACAGGGCATCTCCGGCTGTATTGAACTCCCACTGTACGTGCCGCAAGTAAGTGAGGGGCAACACCGCCCCCAAGGATCGGATAGCAGCGACGTACGGACGAAGGTTTACAGCCTTGCAGTCAGACTGCATGAGGGCCTGGCCCACGATGAGCGCGGAGTCATCGAACGCGTGGATGCTCGTGGTGTGACCATGTTGTCGCATCCAACGGAGACACGAGAGAAGGCCCTGGGCCTCCATGGCGTTGTTGGTCTGGACGTCGCCGAAGGCATGCGCCTCCCAGTGTAGAAGCTCGTGGGAGGGAGACCAGACGCACCAGGCGTAAGCGCTTCTGCCCGTCAAGTGGCGGCAGCCCCCGTCAAAGGCCGCAACAAGGTAATCGCCGGTGGCCACCGGAAGCGGTGTAGGCGGGGAGGCGTCAGACACCGAAACCGCCGGAGGGAGCGCTCCAGGCGTATCGGTGGCCGAGATGGGCTCGTCAGACGCATCCAGGTCCATGGGGACTGTGCCAGAATGGAAGACGTCCGACGCCAACGACATCACAGGAAGAGCACCAGGTGCCTCTGGCAGGGCAGCACTCGGTCCGACCAGCATCAAAGGCAAAGTGGGAGGAACGCTAGGCGTACGTGATGTCGTTGCGGCCGCATCAGACACGAGCCACAGTAGAGGTGTGAGGTCAGCGGGAGGGGCGACGGAAGCTGACCGAGCCACAGAAAGGAAGGCGGTTGACGCCGAAGAGGGCATTGCACCTGGCGCGCCCAAAGCTGGTGATTGTAGAAGACGAAGCCGCGCGTCTGACGCGTCGGAAACCAGGGGCGGAAACGGAAGGTCGAGGTTCATATTATCACTGGATCTGATTCCGAGTTTCCGTAGGTATCACCGGTGTCTGCGCTCGTTGACTCCCAGTGGTCCGAGCGGGAGAAGGTCGGCCGCACTGAGGCGCCTGGCGCTGGGCCCGCTGGTTAGCCGTGCCCTGCCCCGGCTGTAGGAGTAGAGCACGGTGAACGGCATCACTGAGGACGCGGGTGACGAAGCGGGTGTACTCGGGAGAATCGCGACTGATCATGTGACGCGCACGACCCTCCAGGTCTCGACTCGGGGTCCCGTCGAGAATGTCCTCGAAGAGCTGGCGGAAGACGGCTTGGTACAGATTGCAGATGGTATGGATCTCCTGAAGAGGGGCGGTGCCAGGCACCTCGTAAATAGCATGGGTGTGCACAGCCCGTAGCACCGCAACCACATCGGACGGGTACCATTCTGACGCAGCGTCCTGAATGGCCCACAGCACGGAATGAAGGTGAGCCGCCCGACGGATCTGGAAGCGGGGAGCAGGCTCAGGCCCACCCCACCGACCATCGTCATGCAGGACGGTGCGGTCTTGATGGTATGACGACGGGCACGAAATGATCGAACGGGCGGCTGGCAAAGTCCACGGCATACGGCATCTTGATGGCAACTTTGGTCGCCCGGTACCGGCCCCGAAAACGCTCATGCTGAAGCATGAAGCAGACCTTGTCGTGTGGACTCATAGCGTCGAACCGAGCAAAGGAGTCGTTAGTAAAGGAGGCGTCATTACCTGGGTGGGGGCCGCCGGGTCGCGGGCCGACTCGAGCAATAGCGTGAACTTGGGCCCCACGTTCAGTCGGCCGGAACAAAGCATTGCCGATCGGACGATAGGTTCGTGGCGACCGATCGCGTGACCAGGAGCGAGGACGTGGGCTGCGCGAGCGAAACCGGCGTGACGGGCTGCGTGATCGGTGGCGTCGACGTGGGCTCCGAGATCGAGACCGGTGTCGCCGTCTGCGAGACTGGGAAAGAGAACGGCAACGCTGTCGCGCCTGGCGTGACGAGGATATAGCGCAAGGACTCGGAGAGTGCGGAGCGGGAGATCCATAATGCTGCAAACGGTGCGCCTGGCGCACCGATCGAGATCGACTCCGTGACCGACGGGATCGGCCGCGCACCTGAGGACTGGTACGGTCTGGCGCACCACCTCGGGAAGGCGGCGGAGGCGGTCCTGGCTCAGCCTGGCTGGAGCGGTGGAGGATGGAAGCTGACAAGAGTGACACTTGCTGCAACAGCTGTGCATGTTGCTCGAAGAGTCGCTGGATCACTGGAACGTCGGCCCGGACGCTTGTCGAGGTCGTGGACACTGGTGCCGGCCCAGGGCCTGCAGCCGATGGCGCCAGGTGCACAGCGTTCGCGGAAGGGAGGACGGGTACAGGTGGGGGCGACCTGGTCGGCGCCGTAAACACACCGGACGGGGTGAGCATGGCGTCGTCGCGACTGAGCAACGGTAGAACTGGAGGGGTGAGTCAATCGAGTCGGCATCGTCGTCGGGCGGCGACCTGCGCGGCAGAAGCTTGGTGGCCCGGGCATACTCCTCAATCGTCGATGCGGTTTTCTCGCCCCGGGGGTTGATGTACGCGACGGAACGGGAGCTTGAGTCCACGGTGGACATGGGAGGCGTGCCTGGCACGACCGGATCGAGGCACCGGACAGCCTCAGAGGCGGGTTCCCCAGTACTACAGTGGCCGTCCACACAGTATTGAAGTCCGAAGGAACCATGTTGACGGGAAGCTGGTGGTGGTAGCCCATCATCTATTCAGCCTGGCTGATATGACAGACACGCACGTCCTCGAGAGGGATTGCGACGACGCGGCGGAGCTGGTCAGCGTAGTGGCGAATAGCCATGTGGCATACGAGCCCGGAGCTAGGCTCCATCAGGAGGTCCTAATCGTCCACGAGACTCATGCGCGAGGCAGCAGCGTAAGCAACAACTTGGCCACAAAGTTGGGCGTCAGACGTCATGTGCACGAACTTGGTATCGCAGCGCGGATACGCGACGAAGTACGTGGAGAAGCGGACGAACCGAAATACCGAGAGTAGAGGGCGCTCCAGGAGCTCAGCCTTGAAGTCACGATGGGGCTCTGTCAGTCTCCAGTGCGGGACGAAATGGACCGCGTCAACGTGGCCACGTAGCAGGGACAGCAAGTCTTCAAGATGTGGTGTAGTACCCCGCGGAAGAAGTGGGCGCGCCGGGCGCCGGAGGAAGAAGGCGCCGGGACGCGAGTGATGGAACGCGACGCAGGGCTGAGCTCGACGGGAAAGTCGGCGTGGGTGATGGGCCGTGAGACAAGGTGCCAGAATCCAGTGCGACGCGTAATCATCCGACGGGTCGACCAGCGCGCCCGATTCTGCAAAACGCGCCGACCCTAAACCTCGCCGAGCAAAACGCGCCGACCCTAAACCCCGCCGAGCTAAACGCGTCGACCCTAACCCCGCCGACCAAAACGCGCCGAGGTAAGATCTTGATTGCGCCACGTAAATCAGGTTGAAGCACGGTAGTGCAAGCACGGCAGAAGTAAGGATAGGCACAGAACGGTAGGCTTAGCAAGCAGTAGTACAGAGTAGCCAGTAGCAAGGACATAGGATAGGGTAAGGACTCAGTCCCGAAATTTCTCTGAACCACAAAGACCTCCCGTCTTCTCCGAGGTTCCAGGGGAACCACCAAGCGCCGGCAAGTAGAGCCGCCTCGATATCGCGGCCCCCCGTCGTTTGCTGGTTCGGGTGCTCACCCCCCACAGACCCGTGCTGGACCTGGAACGAAGGCACGTTAAACGTATACCGTTTAGGAGGGCGCCCGATAACGCGCTGCCTAGGCGAAGGACTGCACTGGCCTGATAACCGCCGTGCACAAGACCCCCCGTGTAGGCCCGATAACGCCACACAAGCCCCAGGAA
>JAIKVJ010003440.1:0-13539 GCA_024679225.1 Phytophthora pisi
CATTCCACGCGTCCATCACCTTGCCATGTTCGTGACGAAAGGGTTCGTCCGCTAGGGCTTGCTTGAGGAGCATCACGTCCTCCTCCTCTGAAAAGTTTCTGCGCTTGGTTGATTCCGCCATATCAACTTAAGAAATAACAACTCAAAGCCGGATCCTGGCCTCAAACCGGATGGTTGTGGTGAGGTGAAGGTAGTGCCATAAAATCCGTACATTTGCGGTTTCCACCAGAAAATGACGAGGCGGGGTGGGAAAATTTATGTTTTAAACACAAATCTGATGGTAATGGCCGTGCAAACGGTTTTCGAAACCTCTCTACTGGCCGTTCGTTGATTTTCATTGGCATAGGATGGAGTTACATCGTGCACATCACAAAACACCAAAAGGTAATAGCACACCAAGATGCTAGATGCTGCTGTGTTTTGATTGGAAGCGTCCGCTTGGAGGCCTATTTGTGGCATTGACCCGTTGGCGTTTTGATGGTGCGCTTCATGGGTGGAGAAAGCGAGAATGTTTCTCAATACATACAAAGCTTGGCAAGGTTGTTGGCGAAGCCTCGTCGTACGACGGCAGACACGTCTAGCAGTCTTTGTTTCTTTCGTAGCAATACGCAGGAGGGAGGAGCTCCTCAAAAGAGCATTTAATGCTCTTCTTCAATGCCAAAATTTTTTCGTATCACTCTCTGGGACGCGTCTACTCAACACGCGAACTCACAGCTGTGGAAAATATGATATTGTGATTGTAATGTTGCTAAGATTGTCAATCACAATAATTGATTGTTCCGTGATCTCAATCGTCAACCCCGTTCCAATATTGTTTCTATACTGATTTTGAGAATTTGCCGGCGATCTGGTAGAGCAATATGCAACTCATTTATGGTACTCGTTCCCCCTACCCTACCTAATAAAAGTTATGCTACGAATCGTAGCCTGCGATGCGACCAAATCAGAAAGGTTATCGAACTTAGCAGCACGAACTTAGCTTTGGTCGGCTTCCCTGATTGGCTATTTTTCATCTTAACTCATTACACCCCAGTGATTTCTATCTAAATTACGACTTTGCGCACCTTGGCTCGTCAAGTCCGCAAACTTCTTTAAGTGATCTCCTCTTATCCAATCACGCTCGCCTACAAAACTGCGGTCGCCACTCAAACCGCGACGCCACACAAACAAGAACGCCCCTCCCCTCCTCTCGTCCAGTCCACACAGCAGAGCACCATGGTGCAGGTGTCCAAGCCCCTGGTGATCGCCGGCGTGTCCGCCGTGGCGGCCGCCGCCCTCCTCGCCTTCGCGCTCGTGCGCGGCAACAGCTCCAGCGTACGTACAGCACCTGCCAGCCTTCCCTGCCATCCTCCTCCTCCTTCCTGCCAGGTTTTGGTGGTGGTTGATGGAGGTGTACCATGCGCAATGGTACACTTGTGCACTCTTACCTGACCATCACTCTTGCTCCACACACAGGACGCCAAGAAGCAGGCCCAGCAGGAGGACGGCGTGCGCGAGGTGCCCAACCTGCACAAGGAGCAGCTCCTGAGCATCCTCGAGACCATTTGCACGCAGATGGGCCAGGTCGTGATGCAGCTGGCCAAGCTCGAGGCCAAGATCCGCCAGGAGTCGTCCCAGAGCGGCCGCTCGCTGCCCGAGGACCAGCTGGCCTCGTACCTCATGGGCCAGTTCGAGGAGGCCATGAAGGCCATCGAGTCGCAGGTCTACGCCAAGTTCCAGACCACGGAGGACGAGGTCAAGGTGGCCACCGAGTACTTCGAGGAGGACGGCGACAAGGACGTGGCCAACGCCGTGGCCAAGCTGCAGGAGCTCTACCGCGTCATGACCGGCGGCGGCTTCAGCGACGTCGAGGTGCCCGCCGAGCTCACGCTCACCAAGTTCATCGAGATCATGCAGGAGACCATGGAGTCGCTCAACGTGGCCATGGAGGAGGTCTGCCTCGAGGTCAAGGAGCTCAACCCGGACAACAAGGAGGAGTCCATCAACCAGCGGTATGTCAAGCGCGCAGACAACCTGTCGGCCGAGATCCACGCCAAGCACGGCCTCACGCGCGAGGTGCTGCAGGCCGCCATGATGAAGTACCAGCAGGAGCCCGCCTTCCTCATGGCCATGACGGAGCTGCAGCAGCAGCAGGCCGAGCGCTTCGCGGCTGCCGCGGCCATCTTCAACGGCGAGGTGAACATGGGCTTGACCGAATAAGCCTCGTGTTTACAACTATCTACTAGAAGACTGGAACCCCGATCGATCACACCACGCGATTCAACCAACAGCTCCACACCACACCACACCAGCCCCCACCGCTCTTCCCCCCCTCCCTCCTACTCGCTCTTTCCCAAGACGTTCCCGGCGCAGCAACGAACGAACGAACACGTCAGTAAGATCCAACGCCGTCCTCGTCCCCAGTTATGATCGCTCACTAGGAGCGAAGTAGGCAGCCGAGAGAGAGAGAAGAGAGAGAGAGGAGGCTCTGCGCGCCTTTTTGACTGTCTGGCTGTGCGTGTGTGCGCGTCGGCTGCATCTTGGTTGAATGAGTTGTGCCGATCAAGTCCCGCGTTCGTGTTCGTGTGTCTGCATTGCAGTGGTGCCTGTCTGTTTGTCTAATTGCTGCGGCTTGTGTGTCTGTTGCCTTCAGTGCAGCTCGTCTGTCTGCCTCGGGTGGACCTTAACTGGAGGGTGGCACTTCAAGTTGAAGTGGTTGTCCACCCTTCCGTGTCTGCCTCCATGACGATTTCGCTGAGCCAAGAGCACCTTCATATTTTTAGTCGCGCTTTCAAAGCACGCTCAAAGTTCGCAGCTCTCAGTTCGCTTTTAGCTCGGCGGGGCGGGCGGCATGCAGCAGGACCGGCTCGAAGGATGGATGGTGAGGCAGATCGAGAACGCCGACCTGGCCAAGGAGACGGTGATCCAGCTGCCAGCCCCGAAGGCCTCCACTGCTGCCCCCTTGTCCGCTAGAGTCGCTCGACCGTCCGCTGCAACACCGCGGAGGCTCAAGGGCGGCGTGGCTGCTTCACGTCGTTCAGTTACTGCGGCTGCAGGCCAAGAAATGTGCTCCCTGCTCCCCTTGCCGTCGCCTCGTCCTGATAGAGAAGCGGCTTTAAGCTCCGTCTCGAGGCACGAACCAGACGAAAGCGTCGAGAAAATGTGGCGCTCCCAGTTCCGTGATCGACAGCAGCCTTGTATCGAAAGTGGCCGTGTGGATCGGACGAAGGTGCTGCACAATATGAAGGAAAAGCGGCAGCACGGGGATGACGAGGACTCGCCGCTGTTCCTTTGGGGTTTACCTCGCGAGCACATTCTCGAGTTTATCCGTCAATCGTTGCTGCCTTCTTCATGGGCGTACGTAATTACCGAACGAGTAAGTCGGTAGTTGATCGCTGACATCGCTGGCGACTTGTTTTTTCTGTAGAAATCCTGCGTCTAGGCCCGTGGGCGAGTGGGAAGCTGTGCCGAAGGAAGAAGACGAAGTGGAACGAGTGCGACGCATACTGTAAGTTTTCGTTTTGACATGAGCGAACTTTTAAGGGCGTGTTTAACCGAAGCTGCGTTGTATTAATTATTAGAGCCAATGCTCTAGCGCTGGCACCTCCCAAACCGTCCAATAAACCTTTATCGCCTCGATCTCCATCTCCTCCTCGCAGTCCGAGCAAAAGGACTGAAAACGCGTCAAGTCCTCGTCGAAACGGTGGGATGAGTCCGCGAGTGCAGAGTGTAATTGGTGCAGGCTACATCTCGTCTCCACCGTCAAGTCCAAGATCGACACGGATAACTCCGCGGTCTGAAGAAAGGTACGCGGATCACCACTACACACGACGATTTTTCTTGCGGATGAAGAGATTGAACACGCGGATACTGTGGTAGAATCCACAAGTTCATAGCTGAACTCCGTGCTGATCCAAGTCTATGGGCAGCGTTCCAAGTACGTTTCTCTTTTCCTTACAGTAGCACATTGAGAAAATTGTTGAGTATGCTTATCACGTTTATTGTCATTTGCAGCGGGATATCGAGCAAATTCAACACCAACATCGTCTGGTAAGATGCAGCCCGTGTTGATTAATTTTCTAGAGTTTTTTTTCTAACTTTTAGTTTGCTTGTGTCTACAGAAGCATTACACGAGAGACGTAAGCACACTGATGTATTTCATTCACACTCAGCTACTCCCCACCTCACTCTATTCCCTTGCTTCAGAAAATACGCGAGAACAAGGACCGCGCTAGAACCCCCAGGTCAATCGAAGCGCACGAGCTCAGGTAGGCAGCAAGTATCGACACTCCTACCACAAATTTCCTTCAAGCTGACCGTCTCCGACACTCTACCCTGGCGTGCTAGGAAGAAACAAGCCGCGGAGAGAATGGAGCGTACTCAGCGACAGCGGGAGCAGATTGTTCAGCTAGAAGACGAGCGACTGGCAGCAAAACGCGAGGCCTATCTACGCCGTGTAAACCCCACGAGGCAACTATCAGCCGCGGAGCTGGAGTTGACAGTTCGCTATCGCCGACGCAAGATGTGGCTGCACGTCGTGTCTTTCGCTACGATCTCGCATCGATGGCACAAGCAGCTCCAGCACACCAAACACGTAATGCTCATGGCGAGGATCGAACGCACCGCAGCGTCCACGATCCAGAAGATTTGGCGTAGATGGAAATGGCAGCACGCGTCCAAGCACACGGTCGTGATCTACACGTGGCTGCGCAAATGCATGTGGAAATTGCTGCTGCGAGTGCGTTGTCGTCGCAAGACACGGCATGCAACTCTGCTGCGGCAGTTCATGGTCGACCACTTCACGGAGAGTCACGCCACACGAAACTTTAACCGGATGATGGTCCAGTGGCGCAGCAAAGTCATCCGCGCTCAGAAGGCCGGCATGTAAGTCAAATTTGCCGGTGAAAAATGGCTTGGAACGTAGTGGAGACTTACATTATTGTGTGTGAAGGTCCTTTATCCATTGCAACCGGGCTCGAATGCAAGCGCTGTCCATCTGGTGGGACGAAGTGGATCACGAGCGACAGCGTATGGACCGCCAGCAGAACAGCAACATTGACGACGGTCGACGACTCACGACTCGACAATCTTCCGGTCGCAACCTTCTAGGCCCCGCTCCTGGGTCCGCAGGGTCAAGCCGAAAGAGTTCCTCTCGAGCAGGCTCCATTGCGATACTAGGAGGGATGGACGAGAAGCTGGCCACTATGCAGATGCTTCTCACCCCCATCGAGCTTCAGCGTCTGCAGCAAAATTCAGTTCAAGTTGTGAAAATCCCCAAAAGGTGAGTACTTTTACTATCGCGTGGTCACGTACCAATGACTTAAGTGTGTTATCGATTACTGTAGCATCAAGGTTCGACTGCTGACGGAGCTCCTGACCAACGCAAGGAAGGACTTCAGACGCAGACAACAAGCGTACAAGGAAATGATGCTCTGCGCAAGCTACGCCAGGTTAATTCTTTTTTCTCACCGATAAAACTATGTTCGAGCTAACCAATTCACTGAATTGGTTTGCGCAGAGAAGTAAAGCTGGAGGAAGCTCGTGCCATTGTGCAGAGCTCTGTGAAGGCTGCGGACAGCAGTCGAAGAATGACGCGTACAGCCAGCGTGAGTCGGAATATGAACCCTCCTCCGTGCTTCTTGCTCTTCTCAGACCCCAACGGAGCCAAGACGATGGAGGCACTTGTGCGTCGAGGGGTGCAGCTCACGTTGGAGGCCGATCCAGAGCTGAAATCGCTTGTCACTCGCCAGCAAGAACACCGATTGCAGTCGCCTCATTCCTCTCCTCGCCGACCTTCAGTATCTTTCTCGGGAGCTGCAGTGTTGTCGGGTAACTCGGCTCCGTCAGCTTCACCATCAGTTTTGCCTTCTCCGAGGTACAGCATCTTGAAAAAGCCCACGCAGAGAAATCTCTTCGCCCCATCCGTCGTGTTCCCACCGTCGGTGCTCGCTGTCTCCACTGACAAGCCAAGCACGCCACCCACTCAAGCGACACCAAGCTCCGCTACACACCGCTGACAATGTTCAACAACATCAATGCATCTTAATTTATTAGCGGCGCGACATAATGAAACTGAGCTTACCACGTCGCCGTGAGCCTCTTTTCCTCCGCGTTCTATGCCTAGAATCAAAAGAAGACTCGACGCCCCCCTCAACTGTCGGCATCATAGCACCACAAGCGAGCAGCAAGCCAAGTTGGTGTGATTATACTCTATCCATGGCTTCAGTCCGGGTCGGAGTAGCAGAGCTGCGCTGTGACGGTGTGTTGGAGCCTTCTGTGCCCGATGTTCGAAGCAGCGCCATGAGCTGTGAGTGGTTGAGCTGGCTATTCCGCATGGCGAGCGCCACGCTGCCGCACACCATTTGGTTCGCCGAGCTGCGACTGTGCCCCTCGCCCTCCATCTCGCCCTCTTCCTCGTCGATGTCCTCGAAAACGAAAATGCTGTCGTCCCACGAGAGGTTGAAGTCGAACTCCGTCTCACGGATCGAGTTGTTGGGCTGCTCGCCGCCGTGACTCAGCCGAACGAGCTCCAGCGGCACATCGGGCACCGTCGCCTTCGCCTGGTTAACCAGTGTGGCGTCTTCAATCCGCTTCGACTTGGGCGCGCGACCACGCACTAACGTCACGAGCTCCAAGCTCAGCATCGGCGACTGCACATCAATCGGGATGGCCTCAATAAGGCCGATCGGCTTGGAGATACCCTTGAAACTGTAGTAGCCATGAGCCTTGAACTGGAACACAGTCGAGCCTGGAACATCCTTGATCGTCTCTGACTTCGTAATAATCTGCTGGCTTGAGCATACGGCTTGGGCAGCACAGAACGCACTCCAAGCGTCTCCGCCGATAAGCACCTGACCACCATGTGCCGCCTTGGCAATACGCGCCGTCTGATTCACAATGTTGCCGAAATAATCCGCGCGTCCACTCGTCTTGTGCGGGCTTACACTCGCCGGCACACCTGTTTCAATCCCCATCGACATCGAGAAGCGCAGCTCCTGGTTCTCGTTCTCCATATTCCACTCGCGGAACTTTTGCCGAATACGCAGCTGGAACTCGCCGCACCACAGGATGGCACTGGCAGGCGTAAAGAACGCCAGCATGAAGTCTCCCTGCAACTCCTGACACTCGTAGCCATTGTGTTTACGCAGCAGCTCGCGCGCCACCATACACAGCGTCTTGATGCGATCTGCGAGCTCCTCCGCGTGACAACGAACCAGCGGTCGAGCGCCCTCGATGAACGTAAACACCATCGTCACGGGCTTCTGCGCCGACGGGGCGTCACGCATGCCCAGCGAGAGCTGGTGCGGACTATTTAGACTCGGGAACCGTCTCAGCTCCAGATCCCTCGGCAACAGCAACATCAGCAACACCTCGTCGCCTAAAACCGCGTGGCAGCCCAAATCTTCCACCACGGGGTTGCCCAATTGCACGAGCTGTTCCTTTAACCGGTCCCAGACGTTGTCACTCAGGATAATCTGTCCTCCATGCGCGTACTCGCTCACCGTCTGCGTCCACTTAACCGCCTCGCACAACGACAACTCGGGCGAAATATCCGGATCTGCCGTGTGGATCACCATTCGCACCCGGAATCCACGGTACAGCAGCATGTTCTTCTTGGTCTTGCCATTGGTCGTCACCGACACTTCCTTCATGTCGTCGAACTGTTTCAGCAACTTGTCGTTCCACGCGGCGTACACCAAGCTCAGTTGCAGGGATAGACACCACTTGGCGGCGTGGAACTCCGAGGCAAAGGCGATCACGAATAATCCAGAGCGAGAATGGGATAAAATCTCCTGGCCGCCGTACTCGGACGCGAGTCTGGATAAAACCGTGTGCTCGTAGAGCAACTTTGCGTCCTCCATGAGGTCTTTGGCTTGCGTCATCATCTCCCGGAAGCCTTGCACGGAAACCTGCACGAGCACGACCTTCTCCCACCGCACGGGGGTGAGGTCGCCCAAGTCGGTTTTGATCTTGTTCACGGCGGATTTTTTGCCCAAAATGGTGCCGTTTGAACCCACCCCGGAGTACTCGGAGCCGGAAACTTCGCCACTTTGGGTGCTGCTGCCCCCACCACCACTCTCCGCCTCTAACCTGGTTAGGCGAAGCAGAGTGATGTTCTCTCTATCCGCGCCCTGTTGCTTCTGCGAGTTTCCCTGGTTACGCATGGGCCGCAGTCCGTCCTGAGTTGCCGAGATCTCGTGCGAGGCAAGTTGCTCCTTCTGGACACTGGCAGTAGCGTAGTCGCTCGAGTTGCCGCCGTCTTGCATGTTGCCACCGTCCGGCTTTTTCACGCTCATTTTGCCTAACGGCCGAGTTGGGTTCACCCCCACCAGGTCCTGTTGCTGGAGACTCAGCTCGCAGTCCAAGCTGTGGCGCAGGGGGTAGCTCGCGTTCACGTGTCGCAGCGAGTCGCTCGAAGTTGCCGAGTCTTTATCTAACCCGCGCGGGCTCTGGGAGCGCACCCACGGTCCGCCCTGGTCGCCGCCGCGCCGCGGGTCCTCGTCCAGCCCGTCCTCCTGGTGCACGTGCTGCAGGTACGGCGCCAGCTCGCGCACGATGTCGTTGCGCGGCAGGCACTTCTCCAGCACGCGCATGCAACACCACCAGCACATGGCCACCGAGTCCCTCTCGCTTTAAGTGGTGCTAACCTGTTGTCTGGAGAAAACAAAAATCGGGGTCCTGTGTTCGGGTTTAGAGACTCGCGGTTAAGCCAGTGCTAACCGCCTGTCCCTCTCCCTGCCCTGGCTTCTCTCTAGGGCGCTGTGCCGTGCTGCGCGGTGCGTTTCGCGTCGCTCCGCTGACTCCGCTGCTGCTCCGGGCTCTCCGGACTGAGGCTGTGGCTGGCTGGCTGCGCGCTTCCTCCGCTCGCTCCGCTCTGCTGCCCCGACAGAGGGGCTTCTTTTCCGCAATACAGTTGGCAAATGTATGCCGGGGCTCACTGGCGCGCCTGTCGTCGGGTCGCGGTTGCACCCTGTTTCTGGCCACATGCCCCCAAACCTTCGATGGAATCGCTGCAACCAAGACAAGAAGTTGCCGTACCGGTACATGCAGTGGCAGCCTGCCCTGCATGTACCAAAACTCTGCAGTGCAGTGCTCTTCTCCAGCCATCGGAGGCGCTGACACGAACGGCACCGACGCCTCAAGATAAGATAAGGTAGGGCGACAACACTGTCCGGCCTTGTCGGCCGACACCTTGCCAAAGTGCAAGAACGGTCCCAGATTATGACGCTCGTTTACGCTCCACAGCACGGCACGGCACGCGCTCGCGGAGCAAACGAACGCGCGACCCATATCCAGGCAAACTCGCTGTGCCGAGCTCGACGCGACGGCCGAGGTGACGTCGGGCTCCTTATCGTAAATGGCCGTGAACCGCACTCGTTGGGCACCGTTGCCAAGGTGTTAAACATTGGGAAAGTCGCATCTATCGCCGCCACCACAGAAACGATGGCTGACTGACTGATTGCCAGCAGTGCCAGCAGTTGCCCGAAGCGCCCCGAAGCCTCGTGGCTGAAGGGAGGGCAAGACCAGCAAGCGAGCGAGGGCCGAGCGCTCGGCAGCCGTTGCATTTGGAACTTCAGCTTTAGGTGAAATGGTTTTGGCGGCGTCGCTCGGCAAAGGACATTCGCGCCAAGTGTCCGCACTATGCTTCCGAGCTTCAACAAAGTGATGTGATCGCGACTTATTGCGACAATCCGAGGAAGACACGTGAATGAAGGTCGCATTTACGGCAGCAGTTCTCGTGTTGCGTGTTGCCGCCGTCTACACCGAGTTGGCGATCATCATGAGCAGCGTGATGTACATCTGGATCTTCTCCTTGATCATGAGCATCAGCGCCGACGAGAGCGCTCCCTGTGGTGGAAATTAAAGCATCAAACGGCAACATCATTAGCCATCCAATTACCAAAAGATCTACTGCGACCACCGTGAAACAACTACGTACCCTCGTGAGCTCCGGACCGAGGCCGCGGTAGAGCGCGAGCGGGCCCTCCTCCGTGTACACCCGCTGCAGCGTGGAGGCGATGGCCTCCTTCTTGGGCTCAGCGCAGGTCTGGCTCTGCTCCGCGTCACCCGCAGCAACCTGCTTCTTCTTGTTGGCCTGCATCAGCACCTTGGCGCGGATGTACGGGAACAGAACGAGCGTCGCGATGGACCGCGCAATGGCTCCCAGCACAAACGCCTAATGCATCACCACAACAACCGCCATAAATTCTCCCTCCTCTCCACAAAAGCCCTACTCAATATTTCCTCACCTCCAACGCACCCAGCGCCTGCGACGCCTGCTTGAACTTGCGCAGATACACGCCCTTGAGTCGCTCGAAGACCGTGTACTGGATGGCCGGCTGCAGACACAGCACGAAGTAGGCCCCCAGCCCCTTGTAGAGTCCTCCGATGCCGCTCTCCTTGACGATGGAGCGTAGGATCCGGAGGATACTGCCGCCACTGCCAGAGCCCGTCTGCATGCGCGTGCCCACGAGCTCCATGGGCATTGTGATGGGCAGGTGGCACAGCTCGCTCAGGTAGCCGATGCCCAGGTCCGTGAGCGTGCCGATGGGCTTGCCGTCCTTGGGCGCCACCATCTGCGCCAGCATCGTGTAGGCGTAGAAGTAGAGGAACTTGGAGGTGGAGGACTCCGCCGCCTTGTACTGGATGCCCTGGTAGAGCGACTTAATTAGCGCCAACTGCCGGCTGGGCTTGGTAGAACCGCCCTCCTTGTCCTTGGCGTCGTTCTCTTCCTCGTCCGGGAGCAGCGATGAGCCCGACTGGATGCGCGTCTTGAGCGTGTCCAGAGGGTACAGGATGCTCGTGGACAGGAAGCCGCCCACGCCCGCCGCCGTGGCGGCCGCCATCATCTCCATCGGCTTGCTCAGCGCCATGTTCGTCTCAAGTGGAAGCGACGCACGTTGATTCCGACGGGAAAATGCAGTGAAGCGAGGGGGGCACTAAAGTGAGATGAACCAATCAGAGGCGAGCGTTATGGCTGCAAGTGCGTGGCGACTGTGTGACAAAGTCACTTGTGCGCCAAATAAGTCTGCTGCGATCGCCGAGACGACAGAGCATTACTATCCATACATGGATACATGTACACCGCTCGACCCGGAGCGCCTAGGGATGCTGGTGTGGGGCACAGCCAAGACACTGTCCAGAATGACAGCCACGATAGCAAGTTTGCGCGGGGGCTGCGTGAAAAATTGCAAGTGGAAGGCTCGCTACCTAGCGTTTCTTGCTCCAGCAGGTAATGCTCAGTAGTCTAACCGGACTAACGTTAGCCTGAATGAGCTTGTATTCGCTCGACTGCGGCCACGGAGGAGAAAACACACTGAAGCAATACAGTCCTCCCCCCGTTATGCGCATGGGTACAGCGATCCGATTAGGAAGGGAATGCGGATCGGATAAGTAGACACATTAAATGTACTGACAACTAGTTAAGCAATGCGGAGATCTTGCTGTACTGAAGTCCGTGTCGCCTAGCGTGCGAGGTCGGCATAGCTCAGCTCAGATCCTTGGGCGCACGTCTTTCGGGCGTACTCGCAGATTGCAAGCTTCTGCTTGATCGTGAGGCGGATGCGAAGAGTCTTGCTGGCAGTCATGGTGGGTGCAAATTCGGAAATGAGGCATGGAACTTGGCGGACACACGCGTACTGAGTTCTTTGGAAAATTAATGTTCATTTACAGCCTTTCAAAGCACAACTTACTTGGGAGGGGACCTGTGCACGGAGGCGATGGTGATCTTCCCTTTCCGCCCACATTCCTAGTGATCTGCCACATATTAACAAAAATCAATGCTTTGGTTTGATTGGCTACTTGACCCACGACCTTGATAAACAGATATGAGTACATGCACATATACGTATGTCGGCGAGCGCTAGCGGACTTGAGTGCGACTAGCGAAACGATGGTGAAAAACTTGCGACTGCAACCAAAGACATCGCCGCTCTAAGCCACGCGCTATGACGAGCTCGGAGGCACTCGCTATCACTGCTCGTCGAGCTCCACAGCCCCAGCAAGACAATCGAAAACTGTTGGGGCAGCAAATTCTTGCACATGAGCCTCGCAAAAGACCCACAAAGCACTTCAAGGTAGAAACGAGCACAATCACCGCGATTGCTGATCCTTTACAAGCGAAAACGTACTCCACGACCAGCTCCACCTTTCACTTTCACCGCTGCAGCCTCTCCACTACCTCATATGCGTCGATCTCCCCACCAGCGCTGCAGCAGTGCAGCTAGGTGAAGCCTCGCGCTGATCACAGCACACTGAAGCGATGAGTCTTTGGAGCGCGGCTCGCAATCTCCACCTCAGGTGTCCCAGTGCTCGGGTTTTATGCACTCTGATTGCGGCACCCTCAGAATCTGCAGGCAAGTGCGTCACTCGCCGTTTTGTCCCGGACCCCGCAGATCGAGAGCACGGCAAGAAGCAGAAGAAGAGTCGACCGATGACCGTCGTCGAGCACGCCAGCATGCGCGCAGCGGACACGTCCGCGCTCCTGGGCTTCTGGGGCCCTCCCACCTCCACCATCGACTGGTGCGAGCTCAACTACGAGCACAGCTTCTACGTCGCCGAGTTCTGGAACACCATCAGCAACTCGCTCTTCGTGCTGCTGGGGCTCTACGGGCTCTATCGCAGCATCAAGCTGGGCTTCGAGCCTCGGTTCCACCTGCAGTTCATCGGCGTCATGGTCACGGGCTTCGGCTCCGCCATGTTCCACGGCACGCTGCAGCACGTGTACCAGCAGTGCGACGAGACGCCCATGGTCTGGGCCATGCTCGTGTGGATCTACATCGTGTACAACAACGAGATCGAGGAGCTGCCCATCAAGCACGCCAGCAACTACGTCATTGCCTTCCTCACGACCATCGGCGTCGTCTTCACAGTTATCCACGCCATCTACCGCTTCACGACGGTCTTCCAAGTGTTCTTCGGCGTGCTCGCCGTGCTCACGTGCGCGTGGCTGTGCATGCACTACGCGGAGGTGAAGGACCAGCGAGCGCGCGCGGTGGCGAGGTCCTACGTGACGTCGGCGCTCATCGGCTTCGCCTTCTGGCTCATGGACTACCACTACTGCCACACGCTGCGCGGACTTCCGGTGAATCCTCAGGGCCACGCCTGGTACGTTTGCTGCCCAACCCATCGGTTATGCTAACTATAAGCTGTTGTCACTGGTGCTGCTGGTTGGCAGCCTTGTATTTGACGTTGTTGGTGTTCGTCGTCTTTGGCCTGCAGGTGGCACATTTTCATGGGCATCTCGTCCTACCACGGCCCGATCTTCATGCAGTACGTGCGCATGGAGCAGCTCAAGCGGAAGGTGCGCATCCACGACACTTGCCTCGGCATCCAGACCATCGTCGTGGAGGAGAACGGCGCGCCCGCGAGCCCCAAGAAGCCCAAGCAGTTGTAAGAGCCCCAAGGTTTGCGTGCGACACACCTCGAGTTCGTTGCCCCCGTTACGACGTCGCCACCATATTAGCGTTAATTAATATCAACCTACATAGCGAGTTAGTGAGCCCTTCATTTGCATTGCCATGCAGGAGCTTGCAGGCGTTTTGCCCCATGGTCGGACAT
>JAIKVJ010003441.1:0-13455 GCA_024679225.1 Phytophthora pisi
AGACCACCGCGTGCACCACAAGTACTCGGACACGAGCGCCGACCCGCACAACTCCGGCCGCGGCTTCTTCTTCGCACACATGGGCTGGCTGCTGGTCAAGAAGGACCCCAAGGTGGTCAAGGCCGGCGAGGGCCTCAACTACGACGACCTGTGGGCTGACTGGACCGTCGTGCTGCAGGAGAAGCTCAACCCGTGGGGTAACCTCTTCATGTGCTTCGTGTTCCCCATGCTGGTGACCATGCACTTCGCCGGCGAGACGTGGTTCAACGCACTCTTCGTGTGCGGCTTCCTGCGCTACGTGCTGGACCTGCACGTGACCTGGCTCGTCAACAGCGCCACGCACTTCTACGGCTCCGCCCAGGATGCCATTTGCCCGCACGACAACTGGCTCGTGTCCGTCTTGGCGCTCGGCGAGGGCTGGCACAACTGGCACCACAAGTTCCCGTACGACTACTCCACGGGCGAGGGCGAGTTCCTGCAGTTCAACCCGACCAAGCTGCTCATCGACATCTGCGCGCTCTTCGGCCTCATCACGGAGCGCAAGCGCGCTACTGCTATCTGGCACCGCATGCGCGACGCGCGCGCCAAGGGCAAGCTGGCCGACGTCGTGGATCCGGAGGGCGACGAGCCGCTCAGGGCGTTCGCCGAGCTCAAGTCCAAGATGCTGTAGGTGGCTCGCAGTCGCTGGTTGACAGCAAACACAGCAACAGGAGCACACACTCGAGCTAGCAACAGCGCCGCGTAATATATGTCTCTTCATCCGATCTTTTGTAGCTCTCTTCCAGCAATGTCCTGAGACGGAGCCAAATTGAAGTTGATTTACAGTAACCAAGTCAACCATACAGACGACAAGTTTGACCCATTAGCAATGGCAAGATGAACGAGAGACACAAGGACCAGTACAACGCAGTAAGCTTGGTGGCATTCGCGAAGTTCAAAATGTGGTTGAGTTGCCAAGCGCCACAACTGCGTCGCCGTTGAACGACAGGGCCTGCGAGGCAAGAGCTCCATTACGCCCTCCGCCTTGACATGCATATGATGCCCGACCGTTTCTTCTGCGCGAACGATGTTTTTGAAATATCATTACTAGTACTAGTCGACCCGCCCGCCCATGGGAGTAGGCTAGAGCAACCGAAAATACACAGTCTAAAAACTTCATTTTCGGTTGCTTCGGTGCGCTTTTGGTTTCATCGATGAATATACGGAGCGTCACACCACCAGCTGCTATCACGCAACTGCGCAACGAAAAAATAACTTCGCCGTACTTAAACGAGCGCAAAGAAGAAAAAAAATTCCGATGCTCTGAGCCCTCCATTTCAGAACCCCCCTCTTCCGTCGGTCGCCAAGAGAGCAGGTCTCGTCCGCGATGGTACGTCAAGCGCTCGCCGTTCGGCTTACATACCTGGTTGTCTGACATGTGTTGCTATACACGCAGCCCACTGAAGACGGCCTCCCCCCTCATCCGGGCCACAGCAAGCGGGACAAGTCCCCCGCTCCGGACCCGCCAACACTGACGCGCCAACAACAAGCGGAGGCGAGGCGTGTGAAGACTCGCGTGGACAGTCGACATGCGCGAGAGGAGGTTGCACCGTCGGCAAGGCGTCACGGCGGGAAGAGGCTCACTACATATCAGGAGCGCGTGCTGAGTGAGGCGTACGGCGACTACGTCCGGCAAAGACAGAAAGAGAAAGAAGATAACGAGGCGTGGGAGAGCCGTTTGCTGCGATCGTTGCAGAGCGAAGAGAGGGAGCGCTCGGCTTCTGTCACGAGCGAGGAGCTGAAGCAGGTGCTGAATCAACTGGACTCGGTTAATGGCAGCAAACAGGCGCATGGAGCTGCCAAGGCATCCGGACCCGCACATCAAGATCAAGATGAAGACGTCCGTCAACGTGCACCGAAGATACACCAATCCTTGGCCGAAATACCGAAGGTGGACCGAGCAGCAACGTCGACTCACACCGTCCAGACGTATGGCGACACTGCGCTTGCCGAGGCGCTGAACCAGCTTGACGAAGAAGATGAGCTTGCGTCGCATTGAGATACAGATGATCTGGATTACGTGGACGAGGAGGAGAAGACGTCCGACGTGGAGAGTGAACATGACGACTTGTTCGAAGATGCGGTATGTACCAAACGCAAACCAAAGTTTCACCGAAAGCAGCCCAAGAAATCCACGGACGCGCTGAGCAGAGCGCCAGATACTTACAAAGTGGAGGCACCACCGGCAGGAAGCTTTTTGGAGGGCTTTCCGATATTCTGGCCGTCGTGGAAAACATTTGACGGTGTCTTCGCCGACTTCCAGCAGCAGACCTTCCAGTTGTTTTCGTTTCGTACGAGCACATCGATTTAGGCTCGCAACAAAGCCATTCTTGAGGAGCAAAAGAAAGCGAAGAAGCTGGCGAAGGAGATGAAGGGGAAAGGCCGGTCGAAGCATCGACGGACAGGTGAAACGCTTTTTCCTGAAGCGTGGGAAACGTACAGCCGAACGCTCTTGTGTACGCACGCCATGCCGTTCACGGGGAAGGGAACCGGACAACATAAGCACACAACTGTTCGATCGACGGGGTGTTCTGCACGCGTGAACGTCCGTGTGTGCTTGCGGCCTGGCGGCAAAGGATTCCACTTGGTTGTGAAAGCGTCTGGAGCCCACGACCACGCTCTGTCGCAACACCAGTGGTATAATTATGCCGAGAACCGTCGCATCGAAGATCCACGGCTGCGCGAAGACGTTGCCGTGATGTCCAAGGCTGGAGCGAAATCGAAGGGGATCATTTCGTATGTTCGCGCGAAGACAGGTGTGTAGTGGTGTTTTGGTGGTGAATTGGTGCATTTATGGTGACGCTGTACTCTGTTATTATTTTACAGGCAAGCGCACAGCCCTAAAGGACATCCACAACATGATTCATGGAGCAAAAAAGACCTTCCGCGGCGGGCGATCCGATGCTGAGCGCGCTATTGCGGTGCTTGATGAATTTATCGAGAGCGCCCCTGGAAACACGGCCGAGTTCATCGTCGATAGCGAGAGAAATGTCGTTCGTGTGGTGAAATTTCAGACGGCGAGGCAGAAACGTCTGTTTGCTGCTTTTCCCGAGGTGGTGCTAGTGGACTCGACGCATGACACCAACGTGAACAGGTACAAGCTCTTCAGCTTTGCAGTGCATGATTTCTTTGGCCGGGTAAGTTTTAGCTCTCAATGTATAGACCAAAAATAAACCAAAAACATACTGATTGTGTGTATTATTATTATTCTGTACGGTCCGTACGCAACACGCGCTCGTACAGACGGAGGAGAAGCCTAATCTAGCGCTGGCGGTGGCAGTGTTCAAAAGAAACAATCCAGAGTGGGCTAACATCCGAGTTGTCATGACGCCCTGCATGAGGAAGACGTGCTGCACGAGGCCTGGCCGAATGCAACACAGTTGCTATGTCGGTGGCACGTTGAAACGTGGCTAAAGCGGCAGTGCGCTCGCTTGGGTGGCTTGGATCAAGAGGGGTCAAAGCGCCTGAAAGTGATCATGAAAGGTCTTGTGAACGCGGAGTCCCAGCAAGAATACGATGATGGAAAGGTCGCGTTGTTGGAGACTCTAGACAACGACAAGGAAAACCACTTGTACATGAGTTTTATGCAGCACTGGGACACTACTACGGACGAGTGGGTCATGTTCAAGCGCGGCGGGGTGCCCCATTTGAAGAACAACACGAACAATCGGCTTGAGACGAAGTGGGGGCGCGTGAAGGAAGTCGTAGACGGCAACTTTACGATTGATGTATTGGTGACCATGCTCATTACGCTCCAAGAGTACGCAGAGGACCGCTATCTGGCGGAATTTCATCGCGTTGGCAGTCGACCGCCCATGACCGATGACCCAGAGCTGACTGGATTAGCCACGGCTGCGAGTTCCTTGACTTTCGCGAGAATCTGTGGCTACACACTGGTTCCATCATCGGGGCGCTGTTTGTGCTACACGAAACCTACGAGGACGTTGGAATCATCAACCCCCGGTTCCTTGACACGATGGAGCAAAGGGCTCGTATCGCGCGGTCTTATGGAGCAACGGATCCTGGTGTGAAGCGTGTGATTAGCGTCGTTAACCTCCAACACCACTGGGGGGCGTTCTTCGTGGACCAGCGCCGGAAACGATGCTACCTCTTCGACCCAATGCAACTGAAAAACAACATTTCCACCCTCAAATATGCTGTTCGGAGCATCGTGGAACCGATGCTGGACATGACGGACCAGCTGCAGATTGAGACGATCAATGGGTGCGAGCAAAAAGACAGCACGTCGTGCGGTCTGTGGTGTTTAGTGGTGATGGAGCTACTGCTGTTTGGAGCTACACCTGAACATTGGAGCAGCTACTGGAACGATTCCCTCTACAATGCCGTCGGCTACTTGCACATGAGGTACATGCACAAGATACTCAAGCTTCAGAATTACTTTGATGTTGTCGAAGCCGAAGAAGATGATGGTAAGTAGGAGCGTTAAGCGCGGCTGGTAAGGGGTAAAGTGGCACCAACAGACAGACTTTTGTTTTTCGTACACATTTTGTTTCGGTGATATTTTGGTACGAAACCAAAAGTTCACACAAAGCAAAAAGTTTTTTGCGCGTGCGCGGGTCAAGTCAAGTCAGCTCTAAATTTAGAGCAAAAAGGGTGTCTTATACTTCACATACTCAAGCGCTATATTATTTTCGAAAGCTCATAGCGCGCATACTTTCAGGGTGCGATTTGATTTGTTGTTTTGTATAGTCACTATAAAGATGAAGCCGTATAGCATACCCATCAACGTAATTTACCCGCTTCTCGTATTCTATTCGAGTGACCATTTTCTGTAGCTACCAGAAAAGAGGACGTTACCCAACATCTTTTGGATTTGCTCCCCATTTTTGCCGTTCCATTTTCGGTTGCTCAAGCACGATCCCCCGCCCATGTCCCGAACTCCTAAAACTGCAGCTCCGCCAAGTTTAATTTCTCCCTTTATTTACCAGAGCACCTCCAGCATGATGGGGACAGCACAAGAGGTAGTGGTTGGTACAGATGGTCAGAAGATCCCTTTTCAAAAAAATGGCAATCCCCGTGCAACAGTTTTGCTAGTCAGTCCTTCCAGGGCGTTTGCTATCCAGTCAGGACTTTTGCAAGTTAGAATTTGAACTTCAAAGGGATATTAGATACTTAGTATGCCTTTCTAATTATTTTTCTTGATTTCTCCTGTTTTGATTCTCTTAATTTGTTCTTGAAATGGTGTATATTTTTCTCTTTCTCTATGAACTTTTCGAAAAGTTAATTCACAAAACTGGATTAGTCAACTTCCAACGCGAAAACTTCTAATGGTTCAAAAACATCATTTTCTTCTAAAAACAAAATCCAAAGCAACCATCTAGCTGACGGAGATGCCGCCTTAGCTTCGCCTCCTGGCATCAGGTGCTGGCTCGTGCGCTCGGGACATACCTCCGCGGGTGCCGCATATTCAGAGCACCAATTCAGCTGCTGGTTCGGAAGGGGCTCCCATCGATCTCTGCAGTAAGAGTACTGATGACCTCGCCAGGGACGTCGATGACGATCAGTGCCGCGATAGCGAAAGTGATGAAGCATCCGGCACAGCCAGTGGTCAAATTGACCTTCGTGGTGACAACGACATTGAAGCCGATGTTGCTGGGGATCGCGACGCTGCTGTTACTGGGAATCACGACGCTGCTGCTGCTGTTGCTGGGGACCCGGTTGATGGTGTGGTTGTGCCTATGCCTCCGATCAACCGTGCACTAAGCATGCTAGATCGTCCACCACACAAGCGCCGTCGCAGTGAAGGCGGTGAAGTTGAAAGTGGAAGTGCTGGCGCTGTGAGTGAGGATCGTGGAGCTGGAAGTGGTGAAGCTGGAGTTGTGAGTGGTGAACCTGAAGTTGCGACTGGAGACCGTGGGATTGGGAGTGGAGTCCGTGGGACTGAGAGTGAAGACCGTGGGGCTAGCGACTGAAGTTGAAAGTGGAGACCGTGGGGCTGCGAGTGGAGACCGTGAATCCGGATGTGCAGGTGTCGTTGCTGGAACCGCAGATCGTGTAGCCAATCCTGGAAGTGGAGCTCACGTCGGTCGCGGTGTCGTTCGTAATGGCAACACAGCCATGCCGCTCGGACAGTGGCGCCAAGCGGGGTGGCGCTCCCGGTCGGCTTCATCTGTCATTGAGGTCGCCCTGTCACCGGGTAGAGTGGACTCTATTATCCCTAATGGCCTTGGAACAAATTTGTTTGAATCCACGATTTTGCCAAGTGATCGGTCTCTCTGGAGTTGTTGGTGGTGGCGGTAAACCTGTCGATGACGGAGTTGTGCCCGGTGATAGTGGTGACTCCGTCGTGCCTGACGTTGGTGCGGGATTTAGATTTGGAGCTGGAGCAGGCACCACTTGCAACGAAGGAGGCGATTTTCACGGTGGCAATGGTGAGTCTATCGGTGCTGCTGTTGGTGCAGTTGTTGGCCCTGGGGCTGGATCACTGGATGAGGGGGGCGGTGTCCATGGTGGTGGCCTCGACGCTAATTCAGGCAGGGCCTCAAGGAAGAAGCCGAAGAGGAAGCCGAGGAGGTACAACCGGAGAAAAATATCCGACGCTCGCCAAGTTGTGGGACGCCAAAGCTAACGAGTGCGACTTCGACATGTGGGTGGTCAAGAGCGACACGCCGAAATGGCAATGGAGGTGCGTCGACGTGCCGCACCACACGTGGATGGCGATTCTGTCCAATGTGGTTACAAGTAGCGTCTGCAGAATCTGCGCCCGCCAAGTCCTGTGTACCATGGACTTCTGCAACTCGCTTTGGGCGGTGCGCGAAGATCCCCGGGCCCAGTGGGATGACGACCACAACGGGGACATGAAGACGTTTTTCCTGATGAGTAACGTCAGGGTGCAGTGAAGGTGCGAGCTGAAGGAATGCCATGTTTGGCAGACCAAGATATATCAACACGCGTAGACCCCCGGAGCTGAATGCCCATTCTGCAACCGGGCTAAGGTGTGCCTGGACGGGTGCAATTCCCTTGCCGTCACCCATCCAGAAGTGCTCGATGAATGGGACTGGGACGTCAATGGGGACCCGCGCGAGTTTATGGCGGGGAGTGGCAAGCATGTCGCGTGGAGGTGCCGCGTCGACCCGCACGACATGTGGTCATGCCAGCTCTGCTTTCGCAACCAAAGCGGTCAACCCGACTGGGTGTCCGATCTGCTGCAACAAGTGGTTTGTCACGCGGGTGGCTGTAACTCGCTGTACGAGATAGCCCCCGAGATTCGGGAGGAGTTTCATCCCGACAAAAGGATCAAGATAATTGTGGTCGAACACGTACGCTCAGTGGGTGTGTAAGGACGGGCATGAGTGTTGCCCCCCCCCTGTGTCGCGAGATCATGTTTCTATCGAAAAATCGTAACAATATCCAACCCAAGATGTTGTTACATGAAGATCAATATAGAAATCAAGTAAAATTAAGTTTAAGAATTCGTACGATTTTTAGAGTATTCACTAAATTAAAATTTTGTCTTAGCGATTTTTGGTCATTCCATTCTTTTTTAACAAGAACTCCGTTTTTCGTCATTTATGTGTGATGTGGTATTTTATCACACTTTTAGTATCATTAAAGATGCGTAATACCTTAACAATTTACTTGGAACAGAGAAATGCACTTCAATTCTTTTCTTATAGTATGAAAAGTCAGACAATAGTACATCTGATTTCAGTACATACAGCTCTATGATTTGGATGAGCAATGTACACCTAATCTCAAAACCATCATCATATTTTGTGGTAAATGCCAGTTCCACCGGCTAAATACTTCAGGTAATTTTAATCTGGCCGTGTTCAGTTCAAGCAGCTTCTTCATTAATATTTTTCCCATATTGTAACGATCCAGTTTACTTGATCTAACCATTTATAGTTGTTCAAATGCTGTAATAAACAAAACTCAAATCTTTAAAATCATTTTAAGAGGTGCTTATCTAATAAAACTTTGAAGACGTATACTAAAAAACGTACTTGCCCTATTAGAGTCCGGACTTTATTTTATAGTGCAGGGCCAGAAGCTCGAAATTCTCAGATATGATATATGAACTAACTGCTAAGAACCGGTATTTATCGGTACGGGCTTCTATTCCGTTGAGGGTTTATATTCGGGCGCATACGTTATATGCGTCCTATGTAATAAACCAATCGTTCAATTCTAATTAATTACTAGTATGTAAGGTGAGTTTTCATTCAGTTTTGTCTCGATCGACGATGACGGACAGATGAAAGTCTTAGACGATCGTGTTTGAAGTTGACCAATCAACTTTTAGTTTTTACCGTACACCACATTTGTGCAAGGTAAAATCACTCACAGAAAACATAAAATACTCTCAGTTGATTGAGTTTAACACTAGCTAAGATTATAATTAAAGTCTTGGCATTGTTCTAGTTTCACATTAGAGCAATTCCCGTAGGTTTTAGAATTCAAAAATCATCCTAAAAGTGCGAAGATAGGGCTGAAATCAATCAATCACAGGTCTGGAAGCGGGGTACCCCCTCTTTCAGATATTAAACACGTACTTTCTGGAATAAAGGTAAGATTCAAAACGCTGCGGGGAATCGCTCCATTTAGGTGCACAACTTGCAGTTTGCAGTTTGGATCGAATTAGAATGTTTTCACTCTTACTACGAGTTGCCTTTCAAAAGTGATACCTGGTATGAATTTTGATTGGTCAATCTATGTGGAAATTTCATTTATAAGTTTACAAAACCTAAAGCACTGCAATCGTATAGGAGGGTATAAGTTTGTCGCGGTATTTGAACACAACTCATCTCCTTTAAGTAGATGAAAAGTAAACGTTACGCAAAATATGGGTCCACTCGTGACGCCGATGGAGGCCGACGACCTCGACACCTCGCTCACCAGCGCATCGGATCTGCTCGCCGCCCTCTCCAGCTCCACGACGAGCTCGAGTTCGCCGCACTCTGCCGTCTCAATGGATCTCAGCAGCCAATTCCCTGCGCTGCTAGACGACGTTCCCAGCCTCGACGAGCTTTTACTGCCCGAATGCGAGGAATTAGACGTCAACCACCTCAGTAAAGCACCTCTGGATAGCAGCGATGAGTTGCCAGCCGAGTTATTAGACCCGACGCTGCTGTTCCCCGAGCCGGTGGAGCTGCGGGACCAGAGCCAAGATGCAGACGCCACGACTGTAGATAGCTGCAGCTCCAGCAGCAGCAGCCAGAGTGTCACCCAGACGCCTTCAATCCCAGTGGCCGTTGTGCCTCCTTCTCCTCCTCGTCGTAAGCGACGCAAAGACGAGCTGGACTTTCTGCGACTCAAGGCTAAAGAGCTCGAGCTGCAGCTACGGCAACTTCAGAACTCCGAGGCCGGAGTTCTTAAGGAAGAGGTGGAGGGGGTGTCTGTGTGGCGCCGCGTTGCGAGGCGTCAGTTGGAGGGCAAGAAGAGGGTGGAAAGGGAGAACGAGAAGCTGCGAGGGATGGTGGAGGGACAACTGGCTATCGTCCAGAACCTTGAGAAGCTGCTGAGGAAGAGATCGGCGCTGGAGGTGAGCAGGCGGATCAGCAGAAATCGAGGAGCTAGACTGGTTGACGTGGATTTTTGTATGTGCTCTTAGGAGTCTGGGGCGTGGGCGAGCGAGCGGAAACGAGTGAGAGTGGAAAATGAAGCGGAGAACGACGTGTTTGAGAGGATATTAAGACGGCTGGATGACCAGCACAAGCAGACCGACGCAGTGTTTCTTCAGAATAGTTTCGCACGGAAGAAGACTGATGGACAGCACATGCAGGTGAAGCCGGACGGTGCGTACGGAATGTTCACGGAGTTTCTCGCCTCGAAGATCCTGCCGTTCGAGATGCATGCGACGGCGACACAGTTCTGGCGCTCGATGGCTCAACCACACCTCAAGCTCCGCGATGGCCACTACTCGGTTCGTTCAGGTTCATCTTTTGCTCCAGTTTTCCATTAATTTGCAATGCTGATCAGAAGAATTGTGGGTATGTAGTTGGTTGACGGCACGGAAGACACACTATCGGCGAAAATGGCATTCACTGTGCAGCACAAGAAACACCAAGTGATCAAAGACGCCTGGTTCGTGGTCAAGCGCTTTATCGAAGAAGACAGATGTGTATTTGTATGGGCCTGCGAGACCAAAGTTGAAGGAACTCTTAGCGCCGCTCAAAGCATGCGTCATCGCGACTCTGGGTGGACGTTGGTTGAGAAGCAGTGTGGTGATGATGATACTGTTAGCAAGTCGCTCGAGTCGACGATTATCCAGTCCTGTGTGCAAGTAAGAACAGAACTACCGGAGGTGATGCCAAACAGTCAGGAGGAAGTGGCGATACTGACAGACATCGTCACCTCTTCCTTTCTCGAAAACCTGGACGGCATCCACCAATCTGTCGAAGATGCTCTGCTGGAAGAAGCTATGCGGCTGAATTGAATGATGAAACACGCGCACAATTGGGCATGAAACTAGATTACGGACATTTACCAGCCTCCTCAAAGAGAATGTTTTCAAGAACCTGAAAAGCCTTGTCGACTAAGTCTTTTCGTGCGGAAATCATACCCTCCGTGATTATCCCACACTCCGTTGAACGCCCGAGCGGAGAAATGGTTGAACACTCGCGTGTTACTGTCGCCTGCTGTCTGAAATAACAACCCAGCCATTCTCGACAAATTGAGCTCCAGCAGGAGTCATGATTGACTTCCGCACGATCACGACGCTGTTGCCGCGGAAGTAACGATGCACCGACTGTTTCCCATGTAAGTTTGTGACGCCGCTTCTCTTGTCGATCTCGACACCATACGTCCGTACAATAGTATCCTCCTGCTTCACCTGACGTTCATGCTTGTAGTGGCTTGAGGAGATTCCTGCTTCTCGAAAAAAACGCCACATCGCTCGGTCAACGACGTCCACAGTGAAAGGGAGGAACCTGCTGTCCTCAAACTCGAGGTATTCCCCGTCCAAACTGCGTTTGATCTGCGCATCTCGAACGTGCGGGGAGCCTACAGATGCAACTGGTGTCGATCGAGTCTTGTCGTCCGTCCCGATGAAGAGGTTCTCCATACTCCCCAACAGGTCTGCAAACTCGTCTTTGTCGGCGCGTTGTGTAGATTGCTGCACTATGGGTGTTGAAGCGGAAAGCGGGCGCGGAGCCTACGAAGCACAAGCAGCATTGGTGGTAAGCCTGGGAACATCGTATTTTCCCTCATTGTATGCAGATACTTACCAGACTCGCCTCCCTGTTCTGCAACGTTCGTATCAAACTCTTCGCCATACGAATGTGGCTCTTAAGCTTTGCACGAAGTTTGATATTCCTCGCCTGAGCTTGCTTGCATTGCGCTTTCTGTCGCTCTGCAACGCCCTTCCAAAGTGGTGGGTCTTGGCTGCTCATGCTGACTGGGGCGGTTGTCCGGTGCTTAGCTCTCTGGCGTAGTTCTGACAGCTTTGTCTCCATCAGGCTAACTTCATCACGTAGAGTTTCCAGCTCTTGCCTTCGAGAGACCCCACTCTTACGCTTGCGATTCTGGTGTTGTTGTACCTCTAAGGGTCGATTTCCAACGAAGCCTTCGGTTCGCACAGGAGGCAGGACTGCATTAGGGCTGGTGACGTCCTCGAAAAGGCTCAGGAATGTTGCCGGCGCATCGAAGAGTTCATTCCCCTTGAGGTTCTGCGATTTTAGGTGTGATCCAAACTCCTCTTGTTTGTTGCCTTCCCAGTCGATATCGGCGATAATGGCCAGTGCATCGCTAAAGTTCGAGTCATCATCAAGAAATGCAAGCGACATGCTTACGAGGGAAGAAATTCTGAAGTGGCCTGAATGGCGTTGAAAGCGCTAGCGTGTAGTAAGGCGGTGCCGGTGTCTTATCCCTGTCATCTGTGGTTACTGGCTACCAGAAGGTGAAGACGAGAGAGGGGAAAACTAATCAACCTCGATTCAATGATAGTCACCATGCACTCAAATTTATGCTACTGTCTGCTTAGCCGCCTCCTCGATCATCATGTTCTCGATGATCGCGTCGCTCCCTACTTCGACGTCTTCGCGTGACTGAACCACAAAGTTAGTCAGCGCTCCGATCTCCCACTGCGCATCAAGGTCGATGTCTGGCGACATGGTAGAGCACTGCTTGCCGTATTCTCTTCCGACCTTCTCAATCATATCCAGGACAGCGTGATCCATGAGCGACCCGGCGGGCATCGACTGGAAGTTGGCCAGCACCAGAACCGCGAGCGTCCAATGGTACGACCAGTAGAAGTACTGGATGGAGAACATGAGCAGCCCGCCCGTGATGATGCAGAAGTTGTGCACGAGGCGTTGGTTGCGGATGTAGCCGGCCACAGCTCCCCAAATGGGCGGCGACACCATGGCGCAGACGCAGGGCAGCGTCTGCAGCAGGCCGATCTGCACCTTGGAGAAGCCAGCCGTCTGCTGGTAGTACACGGCCAGGAAGATGGCGACCGACGATTGCTGCACGTTGGAGATGGCGTACATGAGCTTGGGCTGCCACAGGCAGTTCTCATACCACTTGGGAGGCTCCGACGACGCCTCTTTCTTGCCTGCACACATGCTGGTCACTTGCGCCTTGTTCGTGAGTAGAATGCCGAGCGGTGTCTTGAGCGTGGCGACTTGGGGAACGAACAAGGCGAGACGACCACGCCGAAACGCTCACTAAACTCGGGCTGCATTTCGGCTGGATGGGAACAGCTCGGACTTCATCGCCTACGTCACAATCGCAAGTTCAGGTGTCCGACAAAATGCATCCACGCAGCATTGGCGGCGGTTGAACTTCCTACACTTCACCAGAAGAGTGTCCAGCATTTTATCAAGACTGGATACTTCGGCTTGAACACCATCTACATGTAGCAGCTTGTTGAAAGAGCTAAGGTACGTACTTCCCGATAATTACACTTTTCCAGGATGCGGTTTGCAGTCGATACCGTTCGCAACTCGTTCCCCTTCATACTCCCTCCGCTACTGGAAGGAATTTTTGGTGGTACAAAATGCATCCTCACGAGGCCAATTGCCACAAACTTAACATTGAGCGACGCTCACTACAATCCATGTATTAGTCAGTCGCTTCTACTTCTACGAAGTAAGCAACTATTCAAGTGGCTGCCAGCCGATATTCATCGATAAACTGCCCAGCAAGTCACTGACACTCATTTCTATCTTCCCTTGGAGTAACAATAAGAGCTCTACATGTATCACTTTACAAGTACTTCATCACTTCATACGTACAGATCTGGAAGTGAAGTAGTACAGCCATCTTGACTGAAGAACAAGTAAACATATTTTCAACGAACCAGACACGAGTTTGAGAAAGGTTAGATGTGGTACATCGCTGCGTTTGGTTGCCTTTATTTTGGTTCTTATGCAGATCTGGTCCAGGATTTGAACATGCTGATTGTGAGACGGAATCAAAAGACCTGAACCAAACAGCCACAGCTTTGGATCA
>JAIKVJ010003442.1:0-13544 GCA_024679225.1 Phytophthora pisi
TCCAAAAGGTTTATATGCGTGGGCAGATTGAACCGGTGTAATACCGACGACACTGGTATGAATCAGTACATATATTGAGCAGGGTACGGATGGACGAAGAGAACGCTTGGACTGTACAATAGCACTAGAGGTACTCAGTAAACATTTGCATTTTCTACAAGCTGCAAAACAGATCTCAACCAAGGTTCGCATTTTTAATTTTGTAAAGCATTGCCGGTAGACAGATTGAACTGGCAAATATCCGGGCAGATGCTGCGGCTGCGAAGCAGGCGCAGGAGATGACCGTAGCTAATAAAAAATAATGAAAAATAAAAAGAAGGGTTTATACCAAAATTCTCCTATCCCAGCCTTCGCGGAGCCCTAGTTGTAGTCGTGTAACCGGGATAGACATAATATAATATTATTATGTCTATTATACATCTATAGACCAATTATGTCTACCCCAGGTATGTTTCTTTGTTTGCTTGTTTGTTCAACTGTTGGTGTCCTGCAACCGATAAGTATTTCATAACCGTAGGCCCTGGCAGAGATCCGCCAATACCGTATTATATTGTATTGGGATCATTGCGAAGCCCTAATAAATATTACAATTCTTTGACAAACAATAATAAATATTGCCGTAATTTATATTGTATTGGCGGAATCTATATTGTATTGACGCATAAAACATACATTTTTTATCGATTTAGAGGGGGAAGAAGGTCAGCAGCGTATCATAACTTGCATTGATATTCAAAATTTTAGTAGTGAAGCTTTCACTGTGAAGGCTACCTGAGGCTTAATCTACGCGTAGTTACATGTTGTATGCTCACAGTATTATGATAGCGGTCGGTGTCTTATCGGTCGCTCAAAGCTGTTTTCTACCGGCGAGCTTCAGCAATGGTAAAATGGACATATATATGCTAATGCATACCTATATAATAGTCATTAGGGTATGGAATACTTGCTTGGATGTGGCGTTGAGCAAATCCATGCCCTTAGCAGCTAGAATTTGGCATCTTCAGTCAAAAATTCTATGAAAGCGATCTTTTTCATATTTATTGTCAATAATTGGGTCAATATGATATTGTATTGGAAACCGGGGCGCTCAATAATAAAGATTTTTATTGGAAACCCCAATTATTTACTTCGAAGTACTGTATTGCAATATTTTTTCCGACCTCTGGCCCTGGGACCCCGAGATTAGCTTGCATTGTGGACTGCTTCCCTCGAGTTGTACTGTACCACGCCAGAACGTCCCCGGTCTCGTTGTCAAAGACGTCGTCACAGTTTCGGTCCCACTGACTGAGGAAGAAGCTACCAACTTGATCGCCAAGAGCAAGAAATCTCCGTTTGGACACAAGTTCGAGGCCAAAATGGGCGCAATAGCTGGTAACTGGAGCCCGACCAAGTCGACATCACGAATCCACAGTGGAGCAAAATGACTTTTATTCGTGGTTTAGATTTAGAATGTTGATACTAAACAACGCAATCAACGCAGTAAAAGCGCAAATTTAGGTGCGATTAAGGCGTCATCCATCGATCATTCATGAGGAAAGTACGCGGATATGTCGTAATTATCGTAATAGTCACCTTCTTTGCGGCAGTAGGTGGAAATTTTGTAATCAACACCAACCACTCTTACGACTGCTTGACAGTTCCCAGACATCTTGTCAAAGTGGGAACGAGTAGCCGTTGCTAGTGATTTCGAGGAAGACGAACGCCGAACAACGTTATCCCGGAAATCCTTCGATGAAACAGGAAGGCGAAATTTCGACAACTGCATTTGTGGTACAACGAAGCAAAGCTCAGCCATGTTAAACTCAACGTCCTTCAATCAGCGTGTCGTGCCAGTGTGTCCAAAAACTCAATAAAGTATCGATGCTCGTAACTGTGGTGATCAGCGCGAGTACCGGTAACTAGAACAAATCGCACCAATTTGTTTGGCCTATCCACAAAGACAGCGTCGTAGCCGGCCTGATTCCATTGGATGGGCGTGATCCACATCGGACAATTAAGGCGAATACCGAGAGAAGCCGGGTCAAATAAACAACTGCGGATTGTTCCCATCTATCTTCTGCCGTATCTTCCCAATATTTGACTTCATCCTTGACCAAACTTGACAGAAACCATGCTTCAAATATCCATCCATCCATCGCCGGGTTCACGTCACACACATTTGCAATTTTCTCCAGTATTGCAAAGCTTTGACGAAAAGCAACTCTCCGGGCTACGTAGGCACTCATCAAGCGACTATCGTACTTTCCATCGACTCGACGATATAATGCCAACAAACGGTTCATGACACCCCATGATGAACCACCAACCAAACCCCAACCCAAAACTTCCAAGTTTGGCACCTCCATTATAGCGGCGTCCAGTGACTCTGCTGCAGCGGCTGCCGAGGCACCAAACATCAACTCCCTCTTACCACACAATACTTCTTCTCCAACAAATCAGTTCTCTGTTTCGCCTCTTCGTTTGCGTCTTCTTGGTCACCATAGGGGGGAACATGTCCTTGACAGTCGGGAAAAAGTTGTTGTTCATAATTGCGGCCATGTAATTCTTGAAGCTCCACGAAATCAGTGCAAACCTCATTATGTTGTACACTTTCAACGTCGTTGTATCCGCCACGTCCCCGGCGCCTGATTCGTCGTCATCGGGAGACTTCATTTCCACATCAATGTTCACGTTGTCAGCAAAACTGGCTGGAATTTCGTCGGCAACTTCAGTTTTGAATTCTTTGAGAGTCGCGGCCGCGGAGCAGACACATACCAACCGGTTTGATTACATCGACATCTCGCCACATTCAGCAGATGAAGCCTGCAGTACCAGCCACAGGCAAAGTTTTAACGTATCCATCGAGCGAGAAGAAAACTAGTCTTTCTGGACGTCTCACTTAACAGCTGCGGAAGCTGGGCGTTCAGCGTCGTCACGTTCAGAGTACACGTGGTCTTCTCGTCCCCACGCAGCCACACGCATCTCACAACCCCACCCGTGCTTGAAAGATGAATCCAAATCACATCCCATTGTGACGCATCTAGTGAGTGTGCTACAGCCAACGCCGTGCACGATTTCCCCGTGCCTGGCGGACCAACGATCCACAGCAGAGCAAACGTGCAGATGCAGCACCGATAGATCTCCTTCCACTGCTCCATCATCTGGGGGCGACAGAACAGCGTCAGAGGTTTGTCTCTATGATCCATTCCCGAGCCAAGGACACATTCCACAGGTATTTGAAGGGTTCGGGTCTCGGCATCAATAGCAGCAATCTGGGGACGAGCTTCCGATGGCGTCCAGACAACTTCCAGCAGATTTGACCTGACAATCGTCCCTGAATCGTGATCCGGTCTTGGCACCTCGATGATGAGCGCACGGTCTTCGTCTTCACCTAAGCCAGTTATTTCAGTCAAGGGTCTTAGAGGGTCCGCACCGCTCATGTACTCCTTCTGGTCTCTAAAAACTTGAAGGTCACTATGAAGCTCCATCAAGCCAAGAGAGCAGATCCCCTCCAGGAAGGAGGGACTTCACTCTTGGGCGCGGCGGATAGGGTGCTTGCCTCCGTACACCGGCTGATAACGTTACAACATGCGTTCGCCTCCCCGAAAACCCCTTCGACCCAAGTCCGCATAACAGAGGACATCGACGCAAAAGAGAGCTTGCGGACGACAGAGGGGTCTGTCCGTAAGCCTGTTGAGCAGCAACGCACCTGGAAACCTACCAGGTGGCTTCGTTGGCGTTGGTGTTATCGGTCACCATAGCCCCAACTTCCAGGAAGTCGTACTTGGCAATGACACGCTTCACGTCAGCAGTCAGGAACTCAACGGCATGGGCTTGGGTGCCTGTGTAGGCGGACTCGAGGGGAAACGTGAGATCACCGCACACGACGACGTAGTTGACAACAGTTTGGCCATTGATGTCCGTCCATCCGTCCGTGACTAGCTTTACGACCTTGCCAGCCAGCGTCAGTGTGATAACCTTGATCGACTTCGTGTAAGCCCGATCGAGCAAGATGGTGGCCAGCTGGTCTGGGCTTGGTACTTCAGCACCAGCTGCAGTGCTTCCATCAAACTGGCGTGCCCGATCTTGTAGAATGGCATGCCAGTACTGTACACCCACCACGCCAGCTTGTCCTGGAACTGCTTGGACGTGTAACTCTTGAGCTGGGGGCGGAAGGCGTCTGTTATAAAGGTAGTGCTGGACTTGGTAGAGCAGCGCTTGGCCAGATGATGTTTGATCCGTTCAACATGGTTCCGTCCGGTGGTTTGCAGTAGCTGGTTACACTGCTTGCACCACACACAGCCTTGTGGGTCGACATCGACGTGATTCCGCGCTGGGTGGGCCTTACGGCCAGGTCGAACAGTGCGGTCACTCGATCCATCAACAGGCGGATGCCATTCGGGCCGAGGCGGTACAGGGCTGGAGCTTGACATGGCGTGCGGGTCGTGGCTTGAGGGCAGAGTTGCTTGACCGAAGATTCGAAAGTGAGAGAAGATGTCCGGCTAGAACTACTTGCAAATGCGAATACTTGATTAGAAGTGCGAGGACTTCGAACCAACCATTTCGCAGCCAGCCCAGCTTTGGGCCTTAAATTCAAAAACTAATTGACGACAATTCAAAGAATTGATAAGAGCGTTAGGGGTCAATTATCCAATTAGTCCACCCACCCTTTGTCAGTGTTGATCCCCCCGGCGATTTTGAATTTTCGGGGTTTTCCGGAACCCTGGCGGGCGCTGACGTTGGCCGCCATACTTGGGGTGTATTGAAAATGCTAGGGAATGTCGCACCACCGATTTGCAGCGGATCGGACCTAATGTGACCGTTTGCCACCGAATGTGTCCCGCTTCGTGTCCCGGTTCCCCTTCAACACCGTGACGCTGCTGGAGCACGCTTTAGGCGGCTCAAATCTTCTTGACAACCTTCGTAGGGCGCGCTCGATCTACACGGAGCATGGTATGTAGTTTAGAAACCCTACTTTAGTGTGGGAGTCACCTTTACATAGTGCATCTTCAATACCGTGAATAACTGCGTTAAGGGCTCTGTTGCGGGGGGCTACGGCTTCAATTTAGTGTCAGGAGGATGCATTCGTGCTCTTTCCTCTATTGCTACTATGTACTACTTAAGAATGCATTGCGTAGCGGGCCTAGAGGACGTGCAGCTAGCGCTATCACGCAGCAGTCGCTTTGCGTTCACATATGAGACGACGGCAAACAAAAAATTACTTACGAACCTAAGTACGAATCGCGATTTAGTCGCTTTATCGTGAAGAGCGATGTCTTATGCACATGTTGAGCCCTTGTTTGCATCGAAATGCTGAAAATTCGAGGAGTTGTCGGCACTTGAAAAAACTATCCCCCTTTGGGAAGGGTCAAAATCCTACCACGTTCTGAACGATAGTGACTTCAATTCTTTCTCAAAATTTGCTTAGAGTACATTATCAGAAAGCTCTTGTTAAAAGCAATCGCATTAAAGTCTTTTCCGCTTTCTACGAGTAATTTTTACTTTAAATTTTTCGATGTCCGGATATGTACGAATTCTGATTGGTCAACTTTAAAGTCGATTATCTCGATAACTCTTTTGTTCGCCGTTGTCTCATACATGTATATGTCTCCTTGTTTGCATCTAGAGCATCGGATAGCGCGGACTTCATTCCTACAACAGGTGAATACTACTAGGCAAAGGGCCTGGACGTATACGCCGCTCGCTCCCATCGTTCAGGTCGTCGGAGCTACCAATGAACCTGAACATCCAAGCCTACTTTGTGTTCACGATACCTCGCAAGTAATACATTTGTGCAGATACTACTAACTACGTCAAATTACAGTCTGATAGTGTCATGATAGCCTTCCACGTGCTTCCGCCGGCGGCGGAGATTGTCGGAGTTCGGGTGCAAATGTTGGAGATGTCCTGGCGGCCCCAACATCACCGATAAGTCCATGCTTGTGCGACTGCTGGCGAAAGTTGTGTACGCCACGCCACGTCAGTTGCTGGTGGTGTGAGCCACCTCATTTCAAGCCAAGTGGCTAGCGCCACAAACTGGATGGTACATTTGGGTGGAGTGAGCCACCAACTGTACCATGAGTGCGGATTGGTGAAAATGAGCTTGAGGTGGATAGCCCTGCCCCAAATGCGCGATTGAAATGGCGTGGCTCCGGCGCTCGGTGCAGTCGGGCTCTCTGCGAAGGAGGGTTTGGCAGTGGTTGGCTCCAACGTCTCGGTTTTTGATTCCTTTGCTGCTGTTTTGGCGCTGTTTTATTCAAATTTTGCGGTACGGGAGTTGATGCAACATCTTGTTGTAGAGCCACTTGGAGACACCGTCTGCAAGCTCACAAAGATTGCTTATTGCCATCCTAACTCAAAGACATTCTTCCATGGGTGCGTGTGCCACGCCTTGCACCTCCTGGTCAAGGATATCGTCCTGAAACTCAAGTGGGAAGACGCGCTGCAAAGCGGGTGTAAGACACTCGTGAGCTTTTCCAGGAAGCATCACAAGATGTGGGCCGATCTCTCTGCTCGACTCAAAGAGCAGAATCTCCGCCTGCTCGCTAAGCCTGGTGGCACAAGATGGGGGTCTTTGCTGGCTTGCTTCTCAACAGTGCTAGCCGCTGAGGCCGTGCTGTTCACATGTGTGTCTGCGCGCGGGTTTCTCAACGCAAAGACGAAGAAGCAGAAACAGATTCGGCGAGAGGTGTCCGACTTGGTGACCTCCTCCGACTCTATACCACGGCTGAAGAAGGCGATCGCTCTGCTGAAACCAATTGATGCAGCGCTCAAGCGTTTTGAGAAGAACGAGACGCCAGTGTCGGAGGTGTATCAAGTCTTCGTCGACCTTCCAGCAGATCTGAAGGCTGCTGGCCTCACTGCTGTGGAGTTCAAGGTTGTGAAGCCTTTGGTGGAGTCAAGGTTCGACTTTATTTACGGCGACGCTCATGGCGTCGCTTATCTCCTTGACCCACGGTACACAGGCGTCGACATGGAAACAGAAGTACGCGGCGCGGTTGAAGAGGTTTTGGTGCAGTGGCATGGCGCGGAGAAGGGCGACGCAGTCGTCGTGGAGCTTGCTGCCTTTCATCGGCATGTTTGGGACATCAAGGCGAGCCACCCGCGGCAGTGGAAACTGCTATGCGAGCGCAAGATTCCCGTGTTCGACTTTTGGTGCAGATTAAACAAGTTCCCGCTGCTGCAAGACATTGCCCTGCGGCTGTTCAGGTGTGCTGCGTCTAGTGCTGCCTCCGAACGCAACTTTTCGGCGCACGCATTCATCCACTCCAAGCTTTGAAACCGCTAGGTACCCGAACGGGTTGAGAAGCTCGTGCACATTTTCTTCAATGCGAAGAACATTTGCGATGAAGACATTGAGCGCTATTCGCATTTGGAAGATCTACTTAGAGAGGCAGATGGTGAAGAGGACACCGAAGAGACCGATGCGAACCAGAGCGAGGACTATGTGTACTACTAGATAGGATGCATGAAGAAAGCAACTAAAGACAATCTAATTGAACTCAAGCTTTCGTTTCTTCACAGCCATGATATTGCTCCGTCCAGCAGGGTGGAGTATGCCGATCCATCGTAGCAAACAGAGTTCGCGGACAGAACGTTGCAGAACGCCATGGCTTTTCAGCCCCCTATATCATACTACGCGCGCTACCAACAACTGCAGTGCAAAGTACCGAAGTACAGCGGGGTTTGTGTGCATACGTCCACCGTGCTTCGGCCCGTAGCCCCCTTTGCTGAAGAAGGAAATTCAAGAGTGAGGCATTGAACGACCTTTGCGAATAGGTGCTCTGATTGATATTGATAGTCAGATTGATTGACCTAGATTGATTGAAGTAGATGGACGGATGATAGATTGATGGGTGGGTGGCTTTTTAATTTATCCATAATAAACCCACCCCAAGCCGGCTCTGGGTGGATGGGTGGTATTAACGGAATATTCCAGACCCATTTTGCCCCAGGCCGGAACCCTTCATAGTATGAAGGAACCTCCTGAATTGTTTCTCGAGCTTCTGGTACACTGCCGCGCGAAAAGCTTGGACGTTTCGAGCGTGGGGAACTGAATCTGGTGGAGCATGTAAACGAAGTGCGTGTTACAGCATCCACGAGCTGGTACCAAATGTCGGCCGACATTTGCACTCCACATCGCACCGCCGTGCCGCCGCTCTCCGGCTCGCCTGAGCCGGCAATTGCTCAATGATGGTGAGGAGGATATTTTCAGCCGAAGATTCATACTTATCATGTATGGAATGAATCGGTTTAAATAGGAGTTCAAATATGACAGAACTTTTGATATTGCATTTCAGCAATGCCCTATTCCGATATAACGGGTATTAATACAAACGTCGGGAGTTCTGTACTGTACACCGCTCCAACATTGTACCCACCGAGAGCAGTGGCCAACTGCATCCTGATGCGACGCGGTATCTGCCACGCGTGGACCGCCGTTCGAGTCCGAGCCCAGTTGCTACGTCGAGAAGATCGAGTTCGAAGTCCATGACTACGCGCGTTGGCAATGATGGGCTTGAGCGGTTAATTTTGAAGTGCTTACAGACATCCTCGGTCGTATTACATGTAGGCACAAGCTGCCGGTGTCGCAGTCCGAGCCGCTGGAGCACACCAAGTTATCGTACAAACCCTGGATAGTTCATACTGTGCATGTCCATGAATGCGTTACGTTTGCCATTTTGTGCTAATACTGTTGTCCATAGTGAAGAGGTCCATGGCCTCTCGAAGTAATCCCAGACGCCTTCTACCTCGGGACTCTGCTCGCCAATTGGAAGCTGAATGTGGAGAAACGTTATCTCTGTGTTGCCTCGGGGGGGAGGGGGGCAGCTCCACTTGGAAATTTGACGGGGTGTCTCGCGTAACCAGCACAACGTAGAAGTTTCATGCTGAATAGGAGTTCATCAGTGTGAATTGAAGAGATTGAAGAATAGTACGTCAGCTGTATGATATTATTCGACTAGTGTTTGATAACACGATTGCAATCCGCTGGCGAGTCCAATTCGAGTAGCTTTTGGAGGTTAGTGTCCCTGCAAATACCTATATCGGCTCTATCGGAAGACCACTAAATTGCTCGAGTTTCAGCGACAAACCCCAGACACTGCCGCGATGTTCGGTTTCAACACATTGATCCACGGTTTTGCTGCGTCGTCGGGTATTGCATAAGTGACAGCAGGATTCGCTTGGAGCACGATTTCAGATTTATATGTAGACCTGGATTGTCCCGATCAGTCTGATTCACCTCAGGCTAAGATTAATGCGTTTTTTTCTGTGTACAAAGATCTGTGGCCGACGCAAGGCAATTCGTCACGAATTACATCCCGGGTGGATATCAGATCCTTGCAACTGAATTGACTTGAGAAAACGTAAGTCCCTAAATGGAGCTCTCTGATTGGCTAAAATATCCTGGGCTTATGACATGTCCACTTGAGTCGTTCGGAACGACCCCAAGTGCAGTGTATATCTAGGCGGAAAATTGTTAGTGTGCGCATTACAGATAAAGTAGGTGGTTGGGCTGTGGTAACCGAAACAACATGAAAAGCTGAAGCCGTACGACTACGACAGAGCTTGGCGCATCCGGAAAAGGATCGCGTTATGACGTGAGTTAAACACGAACGCGGCTATAAGTTCGGCGTTTGAACAAAAGCGCTGGCCACCGCGGTTCACCGGCGCGTGCTGCTTGATCACTATCGCGCAGCGCGCTCGGTTTCAGTGGTGCGCGCACCTTTCGCTGTGTGCGCCGTGGCGATCAGCCTTCGGGTCTATGGCTACTCCTGCCGATGAGTCTCCACCAGACAGTGGAGCCCCTCCTCTCATTTATGTGGCTTGCAGCTATGGACTGCATCTTGGCCATGAGTGTCACCCACTCCAAGACGATGTCGACTCAACCGAGACGATGGAGACGGTGACGGTGACGGTCAAGGTGGTGAGCGCGGCGACCGACAAGGACTGAGCGGTGACGTTCACCCGTGGCATGACTGAGCGCTGCGGTTACGCTGTGACGTCCAGCTGGACAAGCGGCACTAACGCGACCCAGCAGTCTACGGAGACCACCGAAAGACGGAGACATTTTGATATAGAACATGCTTACACAAAATACTTGGGCTGCCTCGACCCGCTTAATCCTATGACATTGTATTTTAATTTGCGCTGGTTTTGGTACAAATAAGCATGCCGGATGACATGGACCTGGGCTCGAGGGTCCCCGGGAAGTAGTGATTTAACCACAATGGAACCTGGAGGCCGTCCAGGAATCGCAATTTTGAACTCTATGCGCATACTTAGGTAGACATATTTTGACCAATAGGAGTATCCGCTTATCGTCAGCTACCGCCGCTTACGCTTTCCCGGAAGGATGCGATCCCAACCGCCCTTTATTGGACCTCAGTCAATGTGTCATACTCCAAGGGGCGGGAATACACCAATTCCGGAAATCATAAGCCAAAAACTGATGATTTGATTAACTGGTTATTGCTGGTTGTACGCTCTTGGGAAACAGAATTGTTGATCTTCCTTGAGTGAATTGGGTGTCAGAGGTAATGATTGTTGAATGATTGTGATGAGATATTGGATTGGAGAGTGTATCAAATTATTATTCTTCCTTTTTTGTCCTTGGTGGGATTTGAACTCCGGCCAAGAGCGTACTTCCTGGGACCTTTACCCAGTGGGCTACCAGTCCGCCTACGTTTTGGCGGACAATCCCATATACTAGGGCTTCGCGATGACTGGGATAGGATTGGTTAACTCACCTTTGACCGCCATTGATAAACTCAATCCGCACGCTCCACGGGCATCTCCTGCGCCTGCTTCGCAGCCGCAGAATCTGCCCGACAATGTATCGCCACTACGGTCACACGAATTTGCAAATGAACTGGACCAGTCTCCATCATTATTGAGAAGTCTAAAACACTCGGTCAATCGCCATCACTTACTGTAAATTGACCTAAAGACATGTTACCGGTTCATCACCGGTGTCGTTTGGACGGGGGGTACAGCGCCCGTATTATTCCGGGCTATCAGCACTTCGTCGCTTCCTATCCCAGTATAACTTACGTAAATACGAGAATGTCGTGTGACTCGATACCTAACGAAGTTTTTACCGCCATTTGTTCACTAGTTGGTGAAAAGCATCGTCAAACAAAATCCATACTCCTGACTGTGAGGTCGATGAATCTGCAGAGGTGGCGTGGTTGGTATACGCTATCTTCTACAGGGCTTGCAGCGGCGTAGAAGTTCCTGACTTTTTCGTATCAAGCCTGCGAGTTACAAACACTAAACTGACCAGCACGGATGTGGCAATATTGAAACAGAATTGGAGACTGGCTATTCGATAGCTGCGCACCAACGGGATCTTGTCTACGGGCTCCTTGATATTCACGACGAAACTCCATTGTGGTCTCGTGAGTGCCAAGACGCCTAGATTACAGCGAATCGTAATTCCGATGACGAGCTTGTTACGACCCAGCTAACTGCGAATTTGTGGACATCATTGCCCCTGGTTACGGGATTTGCAAGACGAGAGTTAGTGGTGCGAGCCGGTTCACACCCGATTAAAGAAACCGTGCGCGACCAAGAAGAGACTTTGTAAGAGCTTGACATTGGAGTTCGACTCGATTGAACGTGTTGGGTGGTATCATTACTAGGAAATCCAACGCTTCGAATGAGACGAGAGCTCGTAGAGTTCATGGTTACGCCTGCTGGGAACCGACATTTTGACGAGGAAGACAAGAGGGGGCTCCTGGCCTATGACGGAGAGTTTTTATCAGTCACGAAGGGAAAAATGCCCTACCAGGCCACAGCTGCACTAATTAGTGCTGTGACGAAAGGCCCTACCGGTTATCACGCTACGGTGAAGTCGAAGGCAATCTGGACGCCAATATCCTGAGCCTGATCTTTGGTTAGCTTTTTCTATGGTGCGCGGGGCTATCTTGATTGTCGAATTGGGGAGGGCCAGATCCGGAAGAAAATTATCTGTACTAAAGCAGTCCTAAATGTCCTAAAATATCCTAAAATTCGGCGTAATTTACCTAAATAGATTGCACTTTATGTCCCAAAAAGTTCCTAAAGGGCGTAATTTATGTTTGTCCTAGTACTGTCCAAAAGAAATCCATCGGTTTTTAGGACGCCTTTTAGGATTATGTTTAGGACATGTCCTAAAACCTTGGCTCCAGCAGTAAGGCTTTTCCTCAATCGATTTACACTGTGTGAATGTGTGAATCACACACGTCCACCAGAGTGCTGACTGCGGGCGAGAGCGAGCGAATACGAGCGCGAGCCTCACTCAGTGCATTCACTGGTAGCCAACACCCGCCGATCAGGCGGGGGCGTGTCTGCGCGAGCGAGCGAGCGCGAGCGCTGCAACCCGATATTGTTTTTTTCAAGACACCGCGCCTGGCCGAGCCGAGGACTTAGCGGAGGCACGAAGGGGTGGGGCAGGTCGCGAAGCGGCGGCCCCCGAGCAAAGCGAGAGAGAGGGGCGGGCCCCCCGAAGTGCCGTCGCTAAGTCCGCAGGCGAGAGCCAACGCGAGAGTGTCCTGCCCACGTCAACATCAAGTAACTACTGTAGTGGCAGAACAGCAAGTACAGTATAGTAAAGTAGACTCTATCTATATGTAGTATAATAGAACGTAAGTCGTGTATTAACTAGTACTTCTCTGTCCCACGAAAGTATGATGATTTCGAAATTGTGCTCTATCTTCGCTTCTACTCAAGATTTTTGGTCATGTGAGGCCTTATCATGAAGCTTAGAGGCAGGCGCTAACGCCAGAGTTTTGCTGCCCATTATCTGTGAGAACTGAAGGAGGCACAACGCTTTTTCTGCCAGCAATTTTAGTCCTCCGTAGGTTTTTTTTTCGTAATTCTATCAAACATTAGCGATAATTCATCAAAATTTCAGGATGAGTTGCTATTGCCAATGTTAGCTTGGTGAACCAATTACAGCTTGTGGAAAGGCCTGATAAGCGATATATCTCGCTTCAAAATCAACGAGGTTTTTCTAATCAAGTGTTCTATCATTGGACAAAAATCATTTTTTGCCCTAACCAACGTCAAATGACCAATGACATTCGCTGTGTGGTACACAAAAAAACTAACTAACCATACTTTCGTGGGACAGAGAAGTTGATAGGTTTCGAAGCGTTCCTCACCCTCACTTTACCTTCACAGCCGTCTAAGTTCGCACTCGTTGCACTTTTTGCACACAGATCAGTGTGCAATCAGTGTACATTTTGCAAAGCCATCAGAATTTGATCCTCAGATGCACCTGTACGAATTCATTAAGTTCACGTGCGAACTTTCCAATTCCGAACATTATCTATACAGGTAGACTGTACAACTGTATGCGAACCTATCTAGAGCAGCTTCCAGTACTCTGGTCCCGATTTTGTTCATTTTGCTCTGAGGGTGAAGTGGGTGAAGCGAATTTCGAAACCTATCTAGTGTTCGCACTTACCCTTACCGATAAGACTTACCCCGGTTAATTTACGGAAATTAACCCTTTCGCGAACACAGCGACTTTGTATACTATAAAACTGAAGATATTTGCAGATGAAAGGAGGCATTTTGCT
>JAIKVJ010003443.1:0-12963 GCA_024679225.1 Phytophthora pisi
CCCCTCAGTTTCGAGTCTCCTAATTATCGATCAAGCCCAATGGTGACCAAGCCGAATAAGCGGAATCGAGCCAAGCGCCTCACTGACCGGGCGGTAAACTTTGAAGGTGCGCTGCGTATGGTTCAAGAAGGGGCCTCCCTACGAAGGGCAGCTAGCGCGTTCAACGTCGCGCCGACGGGCCTGCATCGACGAGTCAACAAGAAGGTCGACGTCAAAGCAAAGCCTGGCGCGAAGTCTCTCCATTAGTCAAGTGCGGACGGGGACACACCTCATGCCACCAATACTGCGAGTTGCGACCAAGTTGAAGGCCATGGTCGTAGTTCCGGACGTGACGAACCCAACAATCTCATTCCGACGCTCGATTTGCGACACGAAGATGCTCAAAGCTTGCTCGCCTTGGCGGGTAGTTGCGTTGAATTCAGTATTGTAGTCTGATTTTGTAGAGTGATAGTTATTTGTATGGCGATACACCCGACAGCTGAATTTGACTTGATTTTAGTATGGTGTTCCGTTTTGCGCCGATTTCGCCAAAACGGCTGATTATGCCAGTACCTCGTCCTCAACCGATGTCTTGCGTCGTGCATTGTAGCACCACTAGAGCAGATATAGACGTATGAACACCACCGCTCGATAGAGCGCAATCTCCTCTTTCATTACATGTATGGTACACATTATCACGACATGTAGTTTTTGTGCTATGGCTGGTTTCCGGAAGCACCTTAACTGTTCCACAATGTGTCACCTGGGGATACGTATACTTTAGAATTATGTACTAGCCATGACGAGGTGATCGACATGTTTTACTCCTGCTTGGCTGGGAGAAAATAAAAGCGCTTCAACTCGTAGCGAGATGCCACAGCCATAGCACGGTAACAACCAATACGTTGCACTGCGACCAACCCTGGCCGACCAGCAGCAGCAGCGCTGGTGCGTCTTCGTGACGTCCGACGCGGCCTCTCCGACTGCGCGCACACCTCGTCGGGCTCCGCGCCCACACGCGTGGACCTCACACACTGCCTGACGTGCACCATGGACAAGCGGGCGCCTGGCTCGCTCGCGGTGACAGCCAAAGGTGCGCGCCTTCACGCTCGACTTGGAGCCAACCGGCGGCGTAGCCTGCGCGCGTGGCAGGAGTGGCGCACGGCGCAGCGGTCGGCTACGCAGACTTGAACAGCAGGAACAGCACCGCTGCACCCGGATAACCCCCGTGGGCTTGACGCGCTCCGCACTCCCGGGGGGTGTAGAGCGCCTCCGCCTGCAAGAGTGCGTGCACCGGTCTGTGAGTCACCTGCGACGGATGGCGTCTGCCCCAGCGCCATGCCACTTTCCGTGCCATCGACCACCAAATAGTATAGCTTGCAAAGCGCAGTATACAGACTGCACAGTGCAAGCTGGACACACTGGTATGTCGTGCTGCACGTGGCGCGAGGCGACCTTGACCCGTCGATGCCATAAGCCACTTCCTGGTCGCTGTTGCTTGTGCTGCCCCTGACGCATCTTGTCCATTTGCTGCTTGTACTTCTCCTGACTCATCTTGCCCACCTGCGATGGTGCTGCTGCATCTTCTCGGCCTCTCTCATGGCTTCCTTTCTGCTCTGCTGCTGGTGGTTTCGCTCGTTTACGCGGAGCTCCTCATGGCGAGGATCTTGCTCGTCTTCCTCCGACGCATTCCGTTGCGATGTTGCCGGGGCGGCGACCCAAGGTGCTACAACGGCTCGGACCGTGGCGATGTGGCTCGGGCATCACCGAGGCGCGGGCAGCGCTAGGAAGGTTGGCTCGTGGTCTGACGTTTCAAAGTGAGACAGGGACGTCAAAGTATGGCAAATGTGATCCAATCACAAGTTCAAAGAAAAAGTGGAATCAAACTTTGGCTGCTCGTTTCAGCTAAAACGTTCTCATCTTGCTGAAGATTACTCGCAGACCGAACTCGTATGCTGCTCATTCGTTTGAGCCCTTGTCGAGTGGCCTCGCCGCCTAAAAGCGTGTCTGCGTGCTGCAAAGCGCTCAATTTACGGGCGCCAGTACTTGACTTCAAGATCAAGTAGCGCGGGTCTCCATACTGGCGCTCTTCACTGAGCTGTCTGGCCACGTACTCCATCCGGTGAGTAGCATCGTGAACGTCTCTCAAACTCATCGCCAACTGCACCAGTAGCGCTGCAGTCACCATCAAAGTCGTTCCAAAAGACGGAGAGTTCTGCATGCAGTACGAGATGAAGAGCGCGTTGTAGATCTCGATGTTGAACGTGATGACTTCGGGCAACTCGTCGCTCAAATGAACAACGGTCCGCACGAAGATGTTGCGCATGACCAGCTTGATCACTGGCAATAGCATCGAGAACGCAGTCTGGCCACTGGGAGACAACGTCGTAAAGATGAAGTAGTACGGAGGGTTGATAAACACCATCAAAACCTGGCACATCCACAGCTTGATGACGTTGATCAGCATTGTCGCTGAACCTGGCGTCTCTCGAATCTTTTTCGCCCATTCAATAACTAAGAAGAAAGCGATAAACGAAAGCCACGGGGGCGTCACGAACAGAATTGAGAACGGTAGCGGGAAGCCGATGAGCACAGCGAGGCCGAACATTAATCCGACACTGAGAGCTGCCGCGACTGCGGTGCTTACGATCGCGCGCTTGAGCGGGTACGGGAGGATGGGGACGCTGTAGCGGAACTGCTCCGTGGCCAGGAAGGTGATGACTAGAAACGTGTAGTATTCACGGACCCAGAAGACGACGTTGGCGTAGACTCCCTCGGATGGGTCGGCAAGAGGCAAAGCGTCGATCACGACGGTCACTAGTAGACACGGCAGCGGTGTCAGGAAGATGACAGCGAGGACGTGGAACCAACTGGTCTCTCGAGAGTACTGGGCGAGGTCACTAACGCGTTCGGACGAGTAGCTCCCATTCAATTCCACCTGGGTGGACTCCCACATCTTGACCAGGCGGTGGTGTAAGCGAGGTGCATGTATCACGAAAGGCATCGTACACGAACGATATCCCAGTATTGGCAGAATGGCGTTTGATAGATCCCTACTACGAAGTATGAGTCAAGGGCACGGAAGTTTGTCAAAATTGGAAACGCAGCAATGCTATAAAGGGAACTCAATGGGATGCTCTTATCTGCATTGTCACGAACTCATCCCCGACGACGGCTATCCGTTACACGACAGAGGAGCTATTGGCAGACCGGGGTAGACCCAGGCTGCCTCCAGTCTAAAAAAACATAGACGCCATAATTATCTGAAGACGATAATATTGGCATTACATGGTTTGTGTTTTTCGACAACCTCGAAGTTGTTGCCCGATGCCTCTTAGGTGTGTGTTGAGTCAGCGGTGCTTGGAGCAATCGATGGGCCGCTGTATAACCATGGAAACTGGAACGTGCAGTCGTAACCTACGGGGATACAAAGTGTGAGTTCGTGAAGTTTTCGGGCGGACGCTCAGTGCAGGTAAAAACACGACAGCTACCTTGATGCAGTAATGAAGCTTGAACATTGTAAAAAAAACCAGAAGACGGTCTTCGTTTGTACGCTGACCCACTGCTTCTCCAAGACGAACGCCAGTTGGTGAATCGCCGAAAACCGAAGCTTGTACTGCAGCACAACGCATAGTAGTAGTAGAGCCAGTAGCTTCACTGAGCAATTGAACATCACTTTCTGCAGCGCTTGGTAGAGCCACGTCAAGTAGCTGCGTGTAGTAGAAGTGATTGGGCAAATTGAACATAGCTAGGAGGTAAATGGCTGGTCAATAGGAGAGAGTTATTGTCAACTATAACAGCAAATATGTTTGGCGCCTTGACCAGAAAACGAGAGGAATGAAGACGCCGACGTAGTTCAGGAGAATGATAAACTCCGTAAGAAATAATAGTCGTCGCAATTCCAGAACATACACCAGTGACGCGGCCGATATTTCACGGTGCGCACCACGTAACTCGCGTGACTTTTCTGGAGTAGGATGTACTCGATTTTCGTCCAAGAACTGTCTTGTAAGTTGGGGTCCACCGCTGCTTGGCGCGTAGGGCTTCACCACCGTCACCTGGGGCGCTATTTGCTGTAACCTGCTGAAAGTCTTAAACCGCTGGAAATTGCCACTGCTCGGTTGTCGTTCTCGTTGCCGAACTCTCTTTATTTCGAGTAAAATTGCCTCGGCACGCCCTAAATCCGTGCGGATGCTCGCAGGATTACCGTGGAGCAAATATGCGAGAATTGACAACATTTCCACTCTCTTCCTCAAGTTGACGGCCTTTCAAATCAATTCTTCGCACAGCTTCGTGTACATCTCGTAATGATAGAACCAATTGCACCATGAGCGAGGCCAAAACCACGAGAGTTGTCCTAATTGACGGCGAGTTTTGCATGCAGTACGAAATAAATAGCGCGCTGAAAATCTCAATGTTGAAATTGATCACCTCCGGCAACTCGTCGCTGATGTGAACGACAGTGCGAAAGTAGATATTCCGCATAGCCACCTTGATAACCGGAAGCAACATTGCGAACCATGTCTGAGCACTCTTGAACATCGTCGTGTACACGTAAAAATACGGCGGATAGATGAAAACCATTAGGACCTGGACCATCCACAACTTAATGGCGTTAACCACCATCACGCCCGACCCCGGGATTTCTCGTATTGTTCTCTTCCATTCAATAGCGAGCGTGATGGCGATCAGTGTTACCCACAATGGGGTCAGCGTTATCATTGTGAACGGCAGTGGGAACCCAATAACTGAGGAGAACCTAAGGAAGATACCGACGCTAAAGAGCGATACCACCGCCGTGTTACCAAACGTTCTCGCGAGAGGGTAAGGCAGAACCGTTACCGTATAGTATATCGGAACTGGTTTTTAGCCAGAAACGTGATCATCAGGTACGTGTAAATACAACGACGTAGTTGGCGTGCAGTCCTTCCACTGGGTTTGAAAGTGGTAGAATGTCGATAATAACTGTCAAAAGCAGGCAGGCCACTGGTGTCAGCAGCACAATGGCCACCACACGAAGCCAACTGGTCTCTCTTGTATATGTCGCGAGGCAAAGCAGTCGATCGGCAGAGTAGGTCCCGTGCAGCTCGACTTGTGTGGCCTCCCAAAGCGTAATAAGCCGCTGGTACCAACTTGCTGAAGTCATGGCGAGCTTCGTGGTGACGGAAAGGATAGGAACAGGGCAGCCACGTCCAAAAGCGAGTGGAGGATGCCCAGATTAGGAAAAAAGGTGCGGGGTAGTTATAGTTACTACGACCTTCTCCTCTCAACGGCGTTCGATGGACCCACTATCGGTTCTGGTTTCTTGGTTCCACCAGGACGCTCTCAGAGGCAGCAGCGCTTCTCCAGCGTCGTGTTGACGAATCCACTGCCGTCAGCGGAGTCCAAGGGAGCGAAATCTTGGGGGACCTCCTCAGCTTGAGCCAATTGGATGACTCCGACCACGAGAAGGATGGCAGCGAAGAGAACAAGCTTGGCCATTGTTGAGTCGGTTGGTGCTGGTGCTTGTTTCTTGGCGAGGAAGATTGGCGAATGACAAGTTCAGGCAAACCAAGTACGTACGTTAAGTACGGCAGTACCTCGATCGATGTATTGTAGCTGGTGAGCCAGGTAAATCGAAGATATTCCGTTTCTATCCACCCGCTTATCGTTCAGAGAACAAATGTATGGTCCAGCCATTATAGGTAATAGTTCCGCTGATATTCCTACGAACTCGTCCAGTTGCTGATCATCGAAGCGGAATCCTCATACAGCCACGCGAACTTGAATGTGTAGTCGAACCCTGACGCATACCAACACGTTAGCTTGACAATCCTGGAAGTTGCCGACAGCCACCCAACGTACCGTGGTGCTCCAACGAAGCCTGCACAATGTAGAAGACCCAGAAGCAGATTTTGGTCTGGACGCCGGGCCACTGCTTCTCCAGCACAAACGCTAGCTGACGGATGGCGGAAAACCGAAGTCGGTACTGCAGTACACCGCACAGCAGAAGAAGGGAGATGAGCTTGAGTGAGCAGTTGAACATGACGTTCTGCAGCGCCTCGGTGAGGTCTTCCACAGTCAAATCCGCCAACTGAGCGTAGTACAGTCGGTTGGGCAACTTGTACATCGCGCCCATGTAGATCGCTAGTATAAACAACAACAACAAAATACCCGTAAAAATCTTTAGTAAAAAGTTCAAACACGTTGGACTACTGTAGGTACGGCACTTACAGAATATGAGGGGGATGAAGACGCCGACGTAGTTGATCAGCACGAGGAACTCCGTCAGGTAGAGCAGTCGTCGCACCTCTAGAACGTACTGAAGCGACGTCGCAGTGATCTCCTTCGGGTCACCACTATCCCTCGTTGTCGCCTGGCGCTCAGGTGCTGGATGGATCCGTGCTCCACCTCGAGCTTCAAAGTCTGGGTCAGCTCCCTGGACATTCCGCGGTATTGACGGTCCGCTGATCGACTTGGCTCCATGCACTTGCATCGCCTCTCGTTGATCCAGCAACACCATCTCCGCTCGCTCTAAGATCGTAGCAACGTGGATGCCCGTGCTCGACTTGGGGACCCCTTGGTCCGGATTACTGTAAATCTCTACGTGAATCAGCTTTCGGCCGATTTTATCCATGCGATGCACTGCCTCGTTCACGTCTCTAAGTGACATGGCTAACTGCGTCAAAAGCGCCGCCGTCACCATCAGCGTAGTGCCGAATGACGGGGAATTCTGCATACAATACGACACGAATAGCGCGTTGAAGACCTCCGAGTTGAACACGACCACCTCCGGCATCTCGTCACTTAAGTGCACGACCGTCAGAGTGAAGATGTTGCGCATGATCAACTTGATCACTGGCAACAGCGACGCGAAGAACATTTGCCCCGTCCTTGAGAGCGTCGTGAACACGTAGTAGTACGGAGGGTAGGTGACCGCAAGCAGCACCTCGCACAGCCAGACCTTGATGGTGTTGAACACCATCGTGCCCGTCCCCGGGTTCTGCTGAATAGGACGAAGCCACTCCATCGCCATGGCTACCGACAGAATAACCGCCCACACGGGGATCACTACGACGATCGAGAACGGGGTCGGGAAGCCGATCCACGACGCGAACCCATACAAGACCGCAGCCATGAGAGCGGCCACGACGACGGTGTTCCTAGCGGCGCGTATGTTTGGGTACGGTAGTGCCCGGACGCTGGTACGGAACTGCTGCACCGCGAGGAACGTCATGACCACGTAGCTGTAGTACTGGCGCACCTGGAACATCTTGTTGGCCTTGACGCCTTCCGACGGGTCGTTCAAAGGGAGCACGTCACTGATCACGGTGATGACCAGACACGGCAGCGGAGTGACCAGCAAGACCATGATAACGTGGGCCCAGCTCTTCTCTCGAGTGTACTGAGCCAGCGCCAGCACTCGATCGGTGGAGTAGCTGCCATGGAGCTCCACCTGGGTGCGTTCCCACGCCTTGATGAACCTCTGCTGCGGACTGGGCATCCCCAAGGCTTGTGGTAGTTAGTTGCCAGTCACCGTGATCAAGTGAACACGGCAAAAACGAATACTGCGTCTTGGTGATAAATTGTCTCTGGACTGAGGAAGAAGCTCTTATAAAAGAGAGCTCAAGATAGACCGACACTATCGTCTTCAGCCCGCCAACTTGTGTAACAGAAATAGAGTCAATTATTATAAGTCTGCGGAGAACGTTTTACAGCAAAAATCTGCTACTTGTAGTAGTACATTATACTATTTGGTGTCTTGATTCAGCCACGCAAACTCGAAGGTGTAATCGAAACCTGCACATTAGGGAGGCGGGAACTCAGAAAGAATATCAAATAGCTAGCTAGGTAGAACGAGAGCATGCCTACCACAGTGCTGAAGCGAGGCTTGGACGTTGTAAAACACCCAGAAGATGAGCTTGATTTATGCCCCAGCGAATTGTTTCTCCAACACAAACGCGAGCTGCAAGTCCGAGCTGAGTGTGAAGCATGATAACCATTGCCAGTAACGAGATGAACTGGAGCACGCAGTACAACAAGACGTTGTGCAGCGTTTGAAGTAGTTCGCCTTCGTCAATATCGGCCAATTGAGCGTAATACTTGCGATTCGAGAGCTGGTACATGATCGCCAAGTAGATTGCTGCCATTGAAAAAAAACATAAGTTAGTAGGCTACAGAAGAGGGCAGCACAAACGATATCGTTGGATGCCTTAAAAGACGTACAAAAGACGAGCGGGATGATCACTTCGACGTAATTGTGCAGTACAACGAACTCGCTCATGCACAGCAGCCGCCGGACTTCCATCGTGTACTGCATCGTAATCGGAAGCTGCGGTAAGGAACGTGTTGGCGCCACGCTATTCCGCCTCGACCAGATCATCAAACGGTTCGTAACTCCAAACCCGCTACGAGTTTGCTCCGTTGATCCTTTAGGCTTTTCATTCTCCCGTTTTACCGCAGGCTGAATTAGCACGCTCGTCATTCGCACCAAGGGGGAAACTGCAGCAGATTGAGTTTCCACTACACTACCGTGAGAAGTACTCAGCAGCAACTGAGCTCGTCCCAACGGCGTCGATACCGATTATGTCTTGCCGTTGCGCTTGGACGAGAGTACGCGGGTCTCCCAGCTGCTCTCTTGCTCGACTTGACGTGATAGTGTCTCCAGTTTGTGGTGGGCAATCTTCATCTTCCTCAGAGACAACATCATCTGAATCACATCCACGGCCATGAGCCCCAGCGTCGTCCAAATCGATGGGGAGTTCTGCATGCAGTACGATACGAACAACGCGTTGAAAACCTCAGCGGAAAGATCACAACCTCTGGCATGTCGTCTCGAGCGTGCACCATCGTACGCGTGAGAGCACTACGAGCGAAAATCTTGATAATCGGTAAAAGCAGCGCAAAAATGATCTGACCGACGTGCGATAGCGTCGTGAACACGTAGAAATGAGCACCTAGAAAGCTCATGAGCCAGTAGCTGGCATACTCCCGCACGATGAAGGTTGTATTTCCTTGAAGGCCTAGAGACGGATCGTCCAGCATCACCACGTCGACGAGGACTGTCGCTAATAGGCATGGAAGCGGGGTTGCCAGTATTACGACGAGAGACCGAAAAATACCAATATTTTTCACGTATGAGACCAACGATAGCGCCCGGTCGGACGAGTATCTGCCACTGAGACCGGGTTGCGTGTACTCCCAGAGCTCTGTGACGCGGTCCAGTCTGGACGTCATAGGAGGCAACCTACCAAGTGAATGAGGTGGGGGAATGAATATGGTACCAAAAATATAGTGTGGTTTCATAGTCGATATCAAATGAACCAGACGACACGAAACTACTTCCTAAAGAATGTGGAAGTTATCACGGATACTGCTTTAATAAACGCACTAATCGGGTCTATTGTGCCTAGGGTGGTCGGGTTGGCCATGAAGCCAGGCAAAGCAAAAGGAATAGTCATAACCTGCAATGTCAAACTCCGAAGGTTAGTGCAGTACGTACAGTAAGTGAATTCCCGTAATTTCCACGAACCTACGTGTTTGAGCGATACCTGGACGTTGTAAAACACCCAGAAGACGAGCTTAATCTGAATGCCGGTGAACTGCTTCTCCAGGACAAAAGCCAGTTGCCGAGTAGGTGATAGACCCAACTTTCGTCGTAGCGTGAGCATTAGCAATACCAGTGAGATAAACTGGAGCGAGCAGTAAAACAGCACGTTCTTGAGCGTCAGGAAGAGTTGGTCCTGGTTCATGCCCTCGAGCTGAGCGTAGTAGCGACGGTTTGGCAGCTCGTACATGACGCCCAAGTAAATCGCTGGGAACGACATAAGCAGAGTTAAAACCAAGTGTAAAATAACGCACCAAAGGCAGTACAGACGTACAGAAGACGAGCGGGATGACCACCTCGACGTAGTTGAGGAGAAGAACGAACTCGGCCATGTACAACAGCCGCCGAACCTTCCTCGTGTAGCTCAGCTTGGCGGAAATTTTAGGGGTATGCTTACCGTTTGGAATAACTTCCACAACGGGGTGGATGTTGCCCTTGTTCAGTAATTGTTTGGCAGCTCGGAGGGGGTGCGGAGCTAGCGCGAAGGTACTGCACGCATCTCTCGCCATGACCACAAGCGATTTTTTCATCGGGGTGGGCTGCTCTTGGCGGAATTGGGCCAAAGCTGTTAACCCCGGACCGATTGATACCGTCCGTGACAAATCGAGGGCCTGGGGGGCCCTCATTCATTTGTTGCAGAAGCCTCGAAACCCGCTCCAGCGTCCTTGTAGACCAGTTACCGGTAGAATGGACATTACCGACCCACCCGCTCTCCTGCTCAACGCGTAGCTCCAATTCCTCCAAGCCCCGACGAGCGGCCTCGATATCCCGCAAGGACAACCCCAGCAGTAGAATATCCACCGCCATGAGCTCCAACGTCGTCCAGAATGAGGGCGAGTTCTGCATGCAGTAGGATACGAACAGGGCGTTGAAAACCTCCACGTTAAAGATCACCACCTCTGGCAGATCGTCTCGCACATGCACCACCGTGCGCATGAACACGTTGCGCATGAGAATCTTGATACACGGCAATAGGAGAGCGAACCCCATCTGGCTGATCTCGGTTAGAGTGGTGAACAAGTAGTAGTACGGCGGGTAGATCAGCACGAGCAGCATCTCGCACGTCCAGACCTTCAGTACATTCACCACCATTGCCCCTGCCCCCGGGGTCTCCTGAATTTTCTTGAACCACTCAATAGCCATCGAAGTCGAGATGAAGAAGGCCCAAGCCGGCATCACGGTCACGATCGAGAACGGTACCGGAAACCCGATAATCAGTGCGCAGACGTAGTAGGACCCGAGACAAAGCGCGATATTATGGTCGTATTCACAATAACACGGTTCATGGGGTAAGGCAAAATTCGGACGCTAGTGCGAAATTGCTGGATGGAGAGGAAGTTCATCACGAGGTAGCTGCAGTATTCGCGCAGAAGGAACATTGTGTTGGCTTTCAAGCCCTTGGACGGGTCATCAAGCGGTAGAATGTCAATGACGATTGTTGTAGCCAAACATGGCAATGGGGTTGCGAGCAAGACCGCGAAAACTCGAGCCCAGGAGGTTTTTGTCGCGTACTCTGCCAGATCGAGGGTCCGTTCCGCCGAGTACCTGCCGTGAAGCTCCACTTGAGTCGCCTCCCATAGCTCGATGAAAGTGCCGAACCTGAGACGCATTGGGGACTGGAAGAACAGGATCACCTGGTTGGACGCAACACTGTGTAGTGCAGTACGTGCAGTGCTATTCCAGGCGCGGTAGTTTGTTGGTCTATACGTGAACTAAAGGGGAACAGGATGACACCGACTTCAACGCTTTGTGACTGTCTTTGATAGAGTTCACTACTGATCCATGTCGATCATTTCGACAAGCTTCTAACTCTATTCAACTCGAGGCAACCCTCATGTTTCAATACACGTTAAAAAATAATTATGCAGCATATAAATTTGAGATTGCGATTTACGTTGACCCGCTTCCACTAGAGCTGGCACTACGGAGCCACTGGAATCTGAAAGTGTAGTCGTAGCCTACAAGTTACGGCAAACAATGTGTGTCAGCATGCTGTACTGCTCGAAGACAATAGGAACTGTAGGCGGCAGACGAACCTCATTCATTGGTATCGTTCCCACGTGCAAAAGACGAGAGGGATGACTATCTCCACGTAGTTGAGGAGCAATAGGAATTCGGCCAGATACAGCAGTCGCTGGACTTTGCGCGTGTATCGCACCTTCACTGACATTTTCGTCATGGTATTTTCGACAATATTGCCACCAGGGGCTGCCGTAGACAATAATGGAGCCGGGTGAACACGAATCACATTGGCCTTAGCTGCAGGAGGAGCGCTCTTGACCATCGCCACGACAGACGTGGGCACGAGTATGTTTCTGGTTTTCATAAACCCTGGGCCTTCCGTAGCCTGGGATTCACTTGACACCACCCGGACGAGCTCTTGAAACGAAGCATTGCCTTTCGTCTGGGGTTTAATCTGCTGTTCCAGCAGTATTTTGGTCCTTTCGAGCGTATTAACCGCTCGATTCATCGTGCTCATTTCGCTGATAGAGTTGCAGTAGGTCCCCCAACTTTCGTCCTTATCTATCCGCTGCTCCAAGTCCTTCAAGCCAACACGAATCTTCACCATGTCCCGCAACGAAAAAATAATCATCCCGATGTCAATGAGCATCAGCTCCAGAGTCGTCCAGAAAGACGGCGAGTTCTGCATGCAGTACGATACAAACAGCGCGTTGAAGAGCTCCACATTAAATACAATCACTTCAGGCATTTCGTCGCTCAGATGGACCACAGTTGAGCGAAAACGTTCCTCATTGTCAACTTAATTTCCGGCAGAAGTATGGCAAACACTGTCTGAGCCCTGTCGGGTAAAGTAGTGAAGATGTAGTAGTACGGCGGGTAGATGAACTCCAGCGTTACTTGGCACATCCAGACCTTGATCACGTTGACTGCCATAGCTGGAGCCCCCGGAGTTTCCCGTATTTTCTTCAGCAATTCGTATGCCATCGATATCGAGATTAAAGTGACCCAAGTCGGGGTCACAACCATCAACGAGAATGGAAAGGGAAAGCCAATAGTGGAGGATAAAGTGTACAAAGCCCCCATACTAATCCCAGAAATCCACACCGAGTGCCAGAACGCCTTGTAAATGGGGTACGGGAGGACTGGGAGGCATACGCGAAACTGGTTAATGCAGATGAACGTCAGTACGTACGTGATGAGCTGGTCTCGCACGAAGAACAACGTGTTGGCTGCGACTCCTTTGGACGGGTCAGCAAGCGGTATAACGTCAATCAGCACAGTCACGACCAAGCAGGGCAACGGAGTCGCTACTAAAACGATGAAGGCGTGGAGGTAGCTGGTTTCACGCGTGTATTTGGCGAGTTGACATCACTCAACGGCGTCCCGCTAGAATACTTCAACATGCTTCCAGAAGCCAGTATTATCGTCGAGATGGA
>JAIKVJ010003444.1:0-12713 GCA_024679225.1 Phytophthora pisi
GGTAGAGGGCCCTTTTCAGGAAGCTGAAAGGGAAGACATGGCAGCGAACGAGAACTCCTGGAATGACATTTAACTAGGAACAGCCTACAGCGACACCAGGACGTTATAGTTCTAGTTACGTGCTTCTTGGAAATAATAGAGGACCTTTTAGAGCTCTCCCACTAAAGAGTTGATGCAAGTGTCAAATTCCGCTACGACATTTATTCTGCTCAATAGCTTCCTCTCTTCGATGCCTTTGCGTCACTTATTGCGCGTTTTAGCTATAAACTAAACTTATTATAATACTGCAAGGAGAAATGGATCCGAGGAATGTTTTGTTACATGAAGCAGCTTCATAAAGCTCATAAGCGGAAGATCACTGCAACGCTGTACCGGAGCAATCGGCTATCGACGGTACTTCTTACGGTACTGCGCTAAGTCCAACTCTTTGACAGGTTTGTGGCCCCAAATGATAAAGTGCTGATGGATTTGTGGCCCCTTTTGATAAAGATCCATTATAGAGTCGTTGTAGGCTGAATGATTATCCTTTGCTACTGTTTCATTGCCAACCTTTTTGTGGATGCTGGTGGTAAGCGACTTCTATTTATTTTTCATGGGTTTTGGGTGGTGGCAATATGGTTAGTAGTCAGTGGCTACTAGCCAAATTGACTTACACAAGCTGTAGCTTAAATGTTGCCTGAGGTACAAACAACTTTTTTTGACAAATTTATCGGTGCTCTTCTAGCTGTCCTCCCGCTGGTGGTGCCCTACAGGCTACTACGTAGCCTTCCCGGTATAAAGTCTCATTGGTGTGCCTAAGATGGAAGCAGCTCAGATGAGGTTTAACTTCTAGTTTTATTGGCAGATGTGCTCCTGACCCGGCTGCTGCATAATGCCGGATTAGGATTTTCATTCGTTGACCATGCAATCTTCTGACGATCCTCTCCAAAACTTATCAAGCCTATCGCTAGGTTGTTATTGAATATAGGAGCATGCTCTCGAAGAGCAAAACCAAAAAATAAGTCATCTACAGTTTGATAATGGCATCCTCACACAACCGCACCCAATATTCTCTTGGATTCTATCTTCAGCAACCTACTGTAATGTTGTTTTTTGGGGGGAAGGCACATTTATTTCTCTTGAGAGCATACACGACGCTCTCCTTAATTTTTTTATGTTGTTGCGATCACAACATTACCTCCTTGAAGTGTGGTAAATTGGATAGGCAAAAAAATATCATGATCTATTCTGTGCATCACAGATAGCAACGATTCCATGCTTTTGGTGTTGTTCAAAGGCCAATAGGTGCTGATCGTTCTGAGATAACTGCGCTGTTTGCCGATGCGATGACCATGTTGTGGTATTTCGCCTCCATTTGCTTCGCTCGCCCGAGATAGAAAGCCATTAACGCCTAAAAGCAGTCAAACAAAAGCATTATACATCCCTCCCCCGGAAGAAATAGTGTAGGCACCTACATACCTCTTTCGACCTCGCTGCCTTGGACTTGACTACGGGGGCAGGTGGGACTGGACTCGGCTTTTTGCGCTCTGGGATCGACTCAATGTTTGGGTCACGCGCCAACTTAGTCGCGATAGGCTTTCGTTGCGTCTTTTTAGCTGGCTCAGGCTCTGGCAAAGGCTGCGGAGTCGCTACAGCAGCAGCCACCGGCTTGTTCGAGGTTTCTCCAGCCGCCGCAAAAGGGTTCTTGTCGTCAATGTCTGCAGTCCGCATCTCGCCAGAAGTCAGAGACGATAGTTCGGTACCGTCGTCCTCACCCCCACGCGGAGTGGGTGGCAGCCCCAGATCGATCCACTCGTCGCCGTCCACATCCACGCTGCGTCCAAAAGAGCACACGACGTCCATTGTGTCGCGGGCACCAAGGACGGAATGGCCTCCCGACTATCTCGTCTGCCGAGATGAAATGCAGTGGCGGGCACCCATGCCGCGCGCAGCACAATCCTTAAACGGTACGCGAAATCCTCCACGTCCTCCAGTCACTACCTCCAGGTGGCAAAGCAGCAACAGCTGGTGGTGTTTGCTTTTCGTATGACCCGGACCATCCGGCTGTGCTTGGGAGCGAAACCATAGTCCAGACACAGTCCTGAGCAAGGCGAGCGTATTATAAGGCGCACTCACGGCAATCCTAAACTGACGCAGGAGTACTGTAAACCCGGGCGATCAGTGCACTATGTTGCCATCTGTCACTTGTGGGTGGACGTTCGGGTTGAAGTTGTCTGCTTGGCACTGCAACTTGACTGACGGATTCTAGGCTTGTCTCGGTGTGGCCAGCAGAAGAACAGAGAAGAGAAGACGAACTTCGTACAATATGCAGGTGGGGTGAACGGAAAACGCGTATTATCACGCTTTGATTTTCTGTCTACGGGAGAGCCTGGCACGGCAGTTTTGCACTCTCCATTGTCCACAACCCCACATCAAATCGCTTCCGATCCCGCACGAACTTGCTTGTCAAAGCCCGATCATGTTGAAGTTGTCTGTATACCTTCCGAGTATGACGTTTACCTACTGAAAGAATCGATTTGACAGTGTCATGTAAACTTAAACGAAACGCGCATCTTCGCCTGTCCCCTTTCTCTTCAGAAAACGGAATCGAATTCGACACTTGAAAGGTCACCCAGAACCAGAAGCGGTTACGCAGCTTTTGCCGGAAGATTGCCCCACCCCACCCTCGAGTTCACTTAAACGCTCTCGATGAAGGCCAAGAAGCAGCGCAAGCCCTCGCCCGACGTGGCCATGCAGGACGTCTCGGAGCCCAAGCCCAAGCCAAGGCCTAGACGCGCCAAAAAGAGCTCTGCCAAGCCTCCCAAGGCGGCGGTGGGCGGCAAGCTGGCAAAGTTTAAGGAGGAGCAGCACGTGAGTGTCTAACCTCGGTGACTCGACTTTTGTATGGTGCTAACCGGGGGGCAAAATGGTGCTAAAACTTGTGTTGCAGTTGAAGATAGAGACGAAAGGTATCGGCCAGGAGGGACAAGGCGACGCCGAAAGCAAGGCGCCACCCTCCTCTAGCAAGAAGAAGCGTCGACGCGCTGCGGAGATCGACCGCAAGTATCGCTGTACTTTTGGAGACTGCGACAAGGTAAGACTAACTCTATCAGGTTTTGTTGCTAGTTGCAGTTTAGGCTAGTGTTAACACCATCACATGGTTAGGCCAGCTCTAACCATTCTTTTCCTTTTTCTACAGGCGTATGGCTCCGAGAGCTCGCTAAGTCATCATCAGAAGCTCAAACACCCCGAAGAGGTGGCGGAGGCAGCTGCAGAGGCCCAAGAAAACCAGGTTCGTTCCTAAAACAAAACAAAAAATATATAATCTTGGTTAGGCTAGTGCTAACCGTGTTGCTGGCAATCAGGCTCCCACCTACCCGGTGTACACCCGCAATGTCTCTATCCGTCCAGCCACCCCTTTGGTCGCTTTTGCCTCGGACTCGAGCCTGCTCCTCACCCCTCCAGCCACCTCCGACCTCAGCGACGGCTTTGTGTCGCAAAATGACGTCGCCCCTCCCTCCGCTAAAGCCCCTCGCTGCAACATGCGCTCTCGCTCCAACTCGGAGCCGGTGTCTCTAACCGACGCCCCAATCGTCTCTATCCCCAAGCCTCGAGCCAAAACGCCCCGCAAGCCTCGTCGACCGTCCACGCCGCACCCCAAAAAGGCAACAAACGCCTCAATTCGACGCGCAAAAATGCGCTCCAAGTCCGAGTCGCTGCCCGAAATGCTCCCGTTCGAGTCTCTAACCGAGCTCAAAATGCCGCCACCTCGCCCAATCGACGCGGCGCTCGACCCCATCTTGCCACTTGATTCCGGTGGTCGCGGGTCCTTCGAGTGGCCGATTCCAGCACCTTCGGGCCACCACTCGACGTCGCTGTCAAGTGACGACCAGGCCATCGACAGCGACATTCTGTCTGTGCTGGTCAATTGTGACGCGGAGGACGTCGGGGACCCGTCGGTGCTGGACTTTGCAGGACCCCCCTCGACCAGCGCGTTCCAGTCGTCCAACGCGAGCTTCGTGGAGAGTGAGGACGTCGAGATGCTGCCGGTCGGGATGGAGTGCTTCAAGATTTCGGAACATTTGACTGTGCCGACGGAGACGCCGACGGAGTTTGCGATGAACGAGCCGGAGGCCGAATTGGGCTTGAATGCGTTCGCCACGCTGGGAGACGACTGGCACTTGTCGAGTCATCTGGAGAAAATGACGGTGGAGACTCCACCTGACAGTCTGAACTCGATGTTTGGGAGACTGTCGGCGGGTGAAGGGACTGCAGGAAGGCTGCGGTCGGCCTCGGATCCGGTTCATGTAGCTGCTGCTCCGATGCACCCTGCGCTCAGCCATCTTTCATCCATGCCGCTGGAGCCCTTGGCCGTCAAAAGCGAAGTTGCTACCGACTCAATCGTTCAGCCATCACCAGGTGGGAATAATGAGTTGCTCGGCCATGATGACAGTAATTATCAACAATGGTTCGGAGATACCGCCGCGGCAGGAGCGGCCAAACCGGAGGATATCAGCTCCCAGCAGGAGATGCTGTGGGCGCCAACAGAGGCAAGAGTTGCAACTATTGGTAACCCACAGCCAACATCTCAAACACTCGATGAACTGCTGCAACATGATGACGCAGCTGAGTGGAAAGCCGCCAGCGAATTCGAGGCCGGCAACGCTGGGGTCAATTGCGCTGGGATGGCTTCCACGCTGCTGTGAAGGCTACTCTAGCCCAGCGATAGACGGCGACCCAGCTACCTTTGGGTCGAGCGGCTTCATCCGTTGCGAGTTGGCTTCTCTTTCGCGGTCCTCTGGCCACGAGAACGTCAGCGACTCGGAGCGCGAGAGCAGCTAACTCGACTTTTCTCTTTGCTATAGGTGTGAGATCCCGGGCAACCAAGGCGTGTCGAGTGTATTCGTGGTTGTCGACTTGGGCTCTGTGTGTATACTGCCTGCATAGCGTATTCATTTTCTTCGATGTAGTGGACGCGGATGGAAAATCGTGGAGGGCAGCGTGATAACAACTCGTTGCCAAGTCCGGTTGTATAGGCAAATCGTGCCACCCGCGCGTGAATGTGTTGAAACAAGAGAAAACAACTAAAACCTGCTTGGATGTTGCTCATGTTTTAGCGCACTGTCTTCTATTTACGCCAAGTCAAGAGCCCCTCGAGCTTCAAGCGTCACAAGGTCGACTCGTTGGTGGCGTCTTTTGGTCTCGCCGACCCAATTGAGCTCATGGCTGCTCGAGACGACGCTGGTGCTTCTTCTTCTTCGTCGCGCCTAAATGGAGCCTCGGAGAACCCCCGCGCTCCAGTGCAACAGCGGCTACACGATGGCTTTTGTACAGACCGTCGGTATCTGTCCCAAATGGTGCTGGAGGCTCAAAACGAGCGCTCCGCTAGAGTAGACGCTGTGTTGGAGCTCAAGCAAGATTTAGACGCGTCTTCAGCGAGAATCGCGGCTCAGAGCGCGACAATCCAAGCCCAGCAACAAGCGGAGAAGGCTCACCAAGCTCGAACGCACCAGAGTCTGCTGGACCAGGGCAAGAATCCGTACGAGGTGGCGAGACGCAAAGTGGTGCAGCGAGAGGCTCGCAAGGAGCGGGCCAAGATCGAGCGCAACATCCAAGACCGCGAGACGAAGCTGCTGGGGAGACTGGAGAATGAGAAGGTTCTCCAGCGACGCAAGCAGAAGATCGAGGCCGAGAACCGCGCGTATGAACGCAAGTACCAGCGCGAAATGGGAAGAGCGGCGCAGGAGGAGCGCACGAACGCGTATCTGCTGTCTCGGACTGGCAAAGAAGCGCTGGACCCGACGGGCAAACTCGTGCGGGTGTATCCGTCCCAAGAGACGACGATCAAGGACTACAGCTTCGGCCTCGGACGCAGTGCCGTACTGAGTCCCGAACACCGGCGACGCGTAGTTGCAAAGGTTTTATCGAAACCTGCTCACGCTGGGACGGAGCCGACTTCCCTCCTGCTCCCACGAAGGAGAACGCGCCACACGCAGCAAGAGTCCGAGGACCCAACGCTGAGCTCGGGGCGATCCGAGAAGGACGAGAACGAAGACGCCGAGCTCAAAACTTCCGCGAGACTGGTCATGCCGCCACTGCCAGGTGTTAAACCCGGCCACGACCTTCGCAAAGTGAACCACGCGCTGCTGCCGAGTAACGACGTCAAGTTGCCTCCGATTCCGGGGAAGAACGCTCGTCGAGCTCAAGACTCTCGGCTCGAAGAGGAGGACAACCCGGCGTCCGAGGATGTCTCTAACCCGATAAAGCTGACAAAGTCTCGAGGGCGTAGCGTGTTGGAAGAGCGACAACTGGCAAAGGCCCGACAACGACAGAAAGACGCGAGATTCGCGCAGCCTCAAGTCGTCTGGGGCAAGGCGTTTACGGGGAACGCGTTCCTCGCCAACCCTTCGACGCTCTGGTTCAAGGACTTTGACGTGGGTCGCCCGCTGACGCTCAGCTTCACGCTCACGAACATCTCCAACACGTTCAACCAGTTCCGACTATTGGCCATGGACAACGAAGTGCTCGAGCTCTTTGACATTGTGTACGAGAAGCCAGGACGCATGTCCGCGGGCATGAGCTGCTCCCTGCGTATGACGTTCACGGGGATGGAGGGAAGAGATTTAGACACAACTCTCTCGGTCGCAGCCCCCACAGGGGTCTTCCAGATCCCAGTACGCTGTACGTGTAAGAAAGCCGTCCCAGTGCTAAACCAGAGAGAGGTTCACTTCCCCGAAGTGGTCGCGGGTGAGCGAGCTACAGTCTCCTTGACGCTGGCGAATGAGGGCGCTCTCCCGCTGGAATTCCGAGTGTGCCGTGTTCCACCCGCTTCAACCGACACTCCACGGTCCGTAGCTCACGTGGATGATCTACACGCCACGGAAGAAGGAGAAGGCGTTAATGCGAGTGATTATTCAGACGCTGCTGATCCTGAAAACTTACTACAAGAACCCAACGCCAGCGAGAATCCCCAAGAAGACAAAGGGGAAGATGCCGAGGGATATGAACCAGCTCAAGACGCTGCGGACGGTGGAAACAACGATGATGAAGTCGGCCAGCAGTCAACACCTGCGTCTCGAGCTGCTAGTGCCGCCTCCACGAAATCTTCGGCAAGTCGAATAACGCAAGTCGACGCGGTTGAGCCAGAACAACAAGAAGAAGACGACGACGATAATGATGTGAGAGACCCTCTGACTGCAGAAGAGCGCGAGCTGGTCGAGCGTGTTCGTGAGACGACAAGGTTCAAACCTGACGGGGCCGATGAGCCCGTTCGTTTCACAAGACGCGGAGTTGTCGAGCCGTATTCCAGCAGCTCCGTGTCCTTCACGTTCGCACCCGCAGTAGCAATGAAGCTGGAGAGCGAGCAGTACGCCCTCGAGTTCCCAGCCGCTTCATCTTCTGGACTTTCGTCCCCCGATCTGCGCAAACTCGCCTCCATCTGCGTCTCCGTCTCCGGCGTCGCCTCGGAAGTCCCAGTTTTCGTCGCCCAATCCAAGCTGAACTTCCGCTGCTGCGCTTACGGGAAGCTGTACCGCCACCAGCTCGTCGTCTGCAACCGCGGCAAAGTCGCGCTCAAGATTCAAGTCCAAGTCCCCAAGGTTCTGGCCAAGTACGTGGAGTTCAACCCCAGTTTCGGCTTCGTTCAGGCTGCAGTGGCGTCGCAGGAGGGGAAATTCCCGGTACAAGTCAAGTTTCGACCCGAAGAGCGCATGTGGAGGCGCATTGAGCGCGCCGGGCTGGGCTCAAAGGATTTGGGGATGCTGGCAGTCCCCATTCAAGTCGTAGTGCCCGACCAAGTCGTTCCGGTCTTCTTCTTGCTGACTGCGAGACTCACCCCCACGACTCTGCAGCTAGACGTCAAGACTGAGAACTCTGAAGGTGGACTGCACTTTGGCTCGTGTTGCGTGGGACACAGCATTAGCCACGAGCTGATGATCTCCAATGCAGCGCGCGTGCCCCAGCGCATTGGCGTCACCACGCTACCGAAAGATGTGACTGTAGCTGACGTCTCTGCGGGAGTGGGGGTTGTGCTGTTGCCTGGCGAGACTCGGACACTGCGAGTTGTGTACGAGCCGAGCTTTCCAGGTTCAATGAAGGCTGCGGGCCACACGTCGCGAGCGAAGGCTGTGCTGACGCTGTGGTCCTCCACGTTCAACCAAGAGTACACTCTTCCGTGCTCAGGGAGCGGCGTGGCTAGCGATCTGGTGTTCTCTCACTCGGCTGTTCGGCTCGGCGCTACGTCCCTGGGGCAGACGCAGACCTGCAATGTCAAGCTCACCAACCAATCCGACCACCACACGCGCCTCGTAGAGCTGCGACTGCCGCCTGAAGCGACTCCTTTCCTGCGAATTACCCCGTTGGTGGCGCGTCTGGGACCACGTGAGACTGTGCGCTTGGAGATCGACTACGAGCCGACGGAGGACATCTTCAAGCTTGATAAAGCGTGCTATCTCGAGGCGAAGACTGACTCGAACAGTGCTTCCAATGACGGGGATACGTCTCACATAACCTCAGCTAGAAGTGTAGAGGCGGATTTGAGTCCCGACGAAGCCTCGGCACCGCTTAGTGACCGGCCAGTCGAAGACGTTGATGCAAGGCCGGCAACACCGACACCTGATGATATCATTGAGCCTCGAAGCTGTCACCACACCTGGACTGTCCTGTGTTTTCATCAGCTTGAGGTGACTGCAGACGCCAAACGATCGACCAAAGCAGAGACACGAACACCATTGCAAGCTCTCGAGGTGCGAACGACCGTGACTGAGCCGCTGTTGACCCCGTCCGACACGATGTTGGACTTCGGGCAGGTGGCGATTGGCCAAATGCTGGTGCGAGAGCTCACGCTGGAGCTGGCAGCAAGAGCGACCGACGGTGTGTTGCTGCGCGCTCAACCGCTGCATGTCCTGGGGGCATTCCGAATAATTGGGGCCTTGCGTGAGGTGTCGTCTTCCCCCGGCAGTAGGAAGAAGCGTACTATTCGAGTGGAGTTTGAGCCGCGGACACCTTTGATCTACGAGGACGAGCTGGAGCTGACAGCGCTGGGCGTGAATATCCGAGTTCGGCTGCGTGGAGAAGGCATCAACCCCAGCTTAACCCTCACGCCTGCAGACGGGAGCTTGGACTTCCAGGACGTGCTGCCTCGAACCCGCTGCGTGCGTGACCTGGTGCTAGCGAACGGCAGCGCCTTCCCGTTGGCCTTTTCGATCGAAGCGCTGGTTAAAGAGGACGGCGACTCGATGACGACTTCCACGGGTTTACCGGTGTTCACGTTCTCTCCTACGAGCGCCATTATCCCCGAGAACGGTTCAATCACGGTACACGTGGGGTTTCAGCCTGACCACCAGAGACCCGGCCATTACGCGAAGAAGTACCGGATCAAGGTGCCGAACGAGAGCGAGCAGCACGTTGTGAGCGTAGCCGGTCGCTGCTGGGAGAACCAGCTCTACGTATTCGCACCGACTGCAGACACTTCCCCACTTCCAAGTGACCCTGAAGCTGAGATAGCACCCAAGCGACCGCCGCTCTTGACGCCTCGTCCAGTGGAAGATCTGTTTGACTTACCACCGAGCGTTCCACTGAGCCAGCTTCCTCACACCATTGGTGTGGGGGAATTGTCAGCCGCAGGACTCCGCAAACCCGTATCCTCCTTCATCCTCGCCTTCGCTGAGGACAATGTCGACGGTGATAGTGGCGATGCTAGACGGTTCACCAAGACTCTGTTCATTGGCAGCACTACACTAAGCAGCGGCATCTACGGTGGACTGGATGAAGTGCCTTCAGGATCGACTGCTGCTAACGCTAACGCTGGCGGCTCTGCTGGCTCCTTTGAGCTCGCGGTGGACGCTGCCTCGCCCCATGCTAAGCTGTTCACGCTCGAGCCAGCGCGTGGAGCCATCGCCGCTGGCCAACAACTCGCAGTTCAAGTGACGTACGCTCCGCCAGCCCCAACGACTGCGTCGGAGACCCCAACGCCTGCAAGTTCAGCTCGATCGACGGTATCGGCACCTGCTCGGGTCAAGTCAGCCCAGCGTCGGCCGGAGCTGGAGGTGGTGCAGTGGGTACAGGTGCGAGTGCAGTGCACGCTCAAGGGTGGAAGCCTCTGGCGGACATTGCCACAAGCAGGAGGGGCTCCAGCACAATTATCCGTGGCGGCATCTGGGACGGCAGCAGCTGCAGCCGGTCACCAGAAAGGAGCTGCGGCACATACGGGAGTCCCACCAGCTTCTGATGGAGCGGATACGCGCATTGTCACAGTGATTTTGAGAGCTCGGCTAGAAACATAGCCTCGTTTCCTGTTTGAAATGGAGATACGCGATCAATGTAGACGTGTATTTTCTTTCATTTTTGTATTTCTTTACCTGCTGAACATGTGCGTACCGACTTTTTGGAAAGTTTAGGGTATTTGGTTTCGACACTGTCCAGGAGCTTGGGATACTTGTGCTAACGACAACTCGAAGATTCTAGCATTTATATTCAAGCGCCAGAGCATGACGCTCCATGGGCAGTCCGAGTTCGAAGTGTTCGCCAAGCCCGTCGTGTCGGCCGAAGGTGCCAGTGTGTTCTACACGTACGATGGCTACGCCAAATTCGTGGAGGGAGACAGGACGCTCATGTATTCGTACGTGAATGGCGCTGGGTATTTGTCCACAAACGACGGAGAGAAACAGAACGCCGAGTGCATTTCATCGACGACTCTGCCATTCCACGACATCTTGCCTGCGCTGAACGACGCGACGCCCATTCCAAGCGCGTCCATAGGCGACGACGGCGTCGACTGCGAGTAGGGATGTTAAAAATATAATCGATTGAGGACCAAATCTCCGCTTCCAACCCAGAGCAGCATGGAGGGCAACGAGGATGCCGGAGGAACTTCTAGCAGCCATGACATCGAAGGTGTGGCGAACGACGTAGCAATGACGGCTGCAGATAGCTCCGCGGCTTCTAGTGAGCAGAGATCGCGTAAACGTTCTGATATCTGGTCGTTTATAAATGATCTCGGCAACGGCAAGTTTTCCTGTAAGTTTGTGAGCGCGACGGCCGAGAACAAATCTGGAACTCCAAGGCTCACTCTACGATGCGAAATCATCTAAAAAACTATCACAGCAGCGAATATGGCGCCGCGATGGATACACTGGCGGCAAGGCAAACAGATCTGTTTGACCACGGGTTTGCACGAATGGTCAAGCAGCGTATGGAGGGCGGCTTCAACAAAGCAGAGGCGGATAGTGCCCTTGTCGAGTGGATCGTGGAGAACGCGCTGCCATTTGCAACCGTCGAGCAGCCTAAGTTTATTGCGTTTTGTGCAACACTGGAGCCCAGCTACAAGGTTCCATGCCGTCAAACTATTCGGAATCGCGTCATCGTGCGGTGGAAACTGGAAAAGGACCTCGCCCGAAAGACAATTCTCCGCTGCCTAATATTTCGCGATGTTCGGTCAAGCCGTACATCTATAACGACGGACATGACGTCTGCCGCGAACAGAGGATACATGGTAGTGACGATGCACTGGATCGATGAAGACTGGAACCTTCGCTACATCATTTTAGGCTTTCGAAGGGTTGAGTATCCGCATACTGGGGTGCGCCTTGCTGATCATTTGCTCGACGTGATAAAGGCGATGGATGGAGCTTTGTCCGCAACACTCTGGGCTATTACAACGGACAATGCTAAGAACAACAAGGCAATGGTCCGATCTATTCGTGCCAAGCTACCCGCTGCAGTTCGAGATCACCTGAGCGACGCGATACCTCCATCAGCCGCTGACATGACTTCTGAATCCGGTAGCGCCATTGAAGCACCGCAGAATGTGTTTCAAGTTCGCTGTCTTGCTCATGTGCTGCAGCTTGCTGTCAAAGAAGGCCTCACCGAGTGCTCGTTCGTTGATACCTGCATCGGCACCATACGCGATATCCTGAGGAAACTTGTCGAGTCCACGGCCTGAATGAAGAACTTGAACGAATCTGCAAAGTATTGGAGGTGAAGTTCGAGCAGCCTGTGCTTGACTGTGTCACGCGCTGGAACAGCACCTGGTCGATGGTGATATCCGCAATTCACTTGCGAAAGCCCATTGAGGAGCTGCTGCGGCGCATTCACGGCCGCCACGAAGGCTATCGAAACTTCTCGATCGGGCCCGATGACCGACTTGCAGCCCCGCTCGATGACAATAAATGGCAGACTTTGGAAGAATTCTGCAAGTTTCTGACGCCCGTAAAGGCCGCAACCATGATGATGTCTGGTAAGAACTACCCCACGTTTGGGATGGCAGTCGTCGTATTTGAGCTGGTGTCAAAGAATGCGACGTCAATGATCAACCAGGCTGTCGCCCGCTACACCGCCGACTTTGCAACGGCTTTCAAGAAGAAACTCGACCAGTACGACAGCTTGGTAAAAAGCCGCGAGGCTCAAATTGCTGCCATGCTCGATCCTCGAGCCAAGACGCTTCTGCCCAAAGTAATGACCGATATTGCTTCCATCAGGCAGTATGTCATCGACGAGTACGAGGCCGAGTACCGCGTCCGATTCGAGAGCCAGCAGCAAGGCACCAGTGCCTCCACGTTGAACCAGCAAGACACCGAGGAGGTCGCTCTGAGTAACGTCCTGCACCAAATGCTGGACGACAACTTCGGGCTCGACGAACCTACTGGGTTCGATGGAGGAGAGTCGTTTGCTTCAGAGCTTGATCGTTGGCTCGTTCACCGGGATCCCACCATGAACTCGAAAACCAGCAGCAGTGC
>JAIKVJ010003445.1:0-12719 GCA_024679225.1 Phytophthora pisi
TTTGGTAAAAGATGAGAACTGCTATTTTTGTTTTATGTGACTGTAGCCACTTGTGCGTGTAACCCCGATACACATCTTACCAAAAAAAATAAATGCAGTTCGTGTAAAAATCTCGTTGAGGATGATATTATACCGTGTTGCAGCAACTTGCGCATGCTCATAACAGCAAATACTGTTCGTACTAGTGCACGCATTTTCATATTGCGCAAAAAATGCGATGCCCAGTTAATTCTTTCATATAGAATACCAGTGGTTATTTGGGCTTTCTGGGCCCTGATCGTTAGCAAATAGCTTCGCGAACTACTTGGAAAAAGAGCTACAAAACAGCGGGTTACAGTTATGCAATTGTAAATATCGCGATATGGTGACTACTACTAGTTAGAGTAACGGATGTCCACCTGCAAACATTGTGTGCGCCGCAAGGTTTTCGGTTCATATTAGTTTAGTATGTTGGCTCCCAACGGTACTAGTTCTCGCAAGTCTCTTACCGCGGCAACTCTGCTCAGTTGTGAAGGGGAAGGGGGGAGGGGGGAATCATATCAACACATACTTAAGTACTTAGGTAGACTACAGCCTTCGCCGTGGTGTCTTTCTCCTTCACATCGACTCGCGGCTTACACAACGAGATATTGCAACAACCCCTCGGTTCGCAACGGAATAACATAGCAATCTAAAGGCTGCACAAATACTACCGTATTATTACTATTTACCAAGGACTGAGTCAGTAGTTTCAAGCTATCACAATCATTTTGCCAAATCTCAGTAAAAATCACTGATTTATGGAAACTCCTCCGTAGCTGGCGCCCAGAGCGCTACAGTAGTCTGTAGTCTACAACAACTAATAGAGAGACCGTCCAGTCTGTGTGAAATTCCGTCTGCCACACCCTATCCACTTTAAAGGTGGTCCACATAATCGTACTTAGGCAGCCTTGGACGCCGAAGTCGGTCCGATTACAAGCTGCCGAGCGCAGCAAAGGCGGCACCCGCGTGCGTTCTAGCGGGCCGCAGGGGTCGCCCTACAACTAAGTACTAATATCACAGCGAGTAGTGCAGCGAGCCGACGAGGCGAGCGGAACGGGGGCGATTACGTCACCCGCGCCGTGACGCTTGGCCTAATATGATACTTTTCGGAACACCTGCTAATAATTAAAATGGGCCCACCGCGTAGTAGCAGAGATAGCAGAGTCCGCTTAAACATATAATGGCACTACGAGTAGTGCATAGTGTCAGCGATAGCTGGGCTTGCCCTACTACATAGTATAATTCAATTCAGCGAACTTGGTTAAATATAAGCATATTGTAAGCCATAGCAGTACATAGTTAGCTATAGCAGCGCGTAGTCAGCGATATGAACGTATAGTTAGCGATAGCAGTACGTAGAAAGCGATTGACTCATCCGTGTCCAATTACTGATTACACGGAACCTTCCTCCACTTCAGTCTTCAAAGTTCGCATTTGAACGGATACTTAGCGATAGCAGCGCATAGTGAATGATAGTAAATGATAGCAGCGTATAGTAAGCGATAGAAGCGCATAGAAGGCGAAAACACCGACGTAATAGGCGATAGCAGTGCGAGTACATGTAGCGAGAGGTACAGTAGCTGAAGACGATTGAATAATAGTTTCAGGTTAGTTTTTGTGTAATACTTTAGGGACGGATATATGATAGCTGCAGCGGTGCTGAGCGCTCATCTATAAAGGCATATAGCTACATTGGCTTAAACGTGTGGCATGTATCTGTAACTTATAGTATTTTGCGGTAAAATAATGGGTTCTGGGGATAGTAGATGCCTAGGCATGCATTGGAGTGGAGATTTTATTGTAGTTCATACTGGCATCCCTTTGACGCGTTCCCCCCCACTCTAACAATACTGATGAGCTGTACAATACCTGTATATTAATGAATTAGCATTGCACGCTATATGAATTTTGAACGCGACGGCGATACTTTCGCTACTCAACTATAGGTAGAACGCAAAAGTGTTAATGTACATTACGAAGTAGAATAATTTACTGATACGCACGTCTTAGCTCATTAAAAATGAGATTTGAAGCGGGATACATCGAAATTAACACATCCCATAGCTCATTCCTGTTGCGATAGGACACTTCGCAGTCTAGTTGTGCGATTCCGTATCGAGGCACGTGCGGCTGTGGAGTTGTTGCCAAGGCGTACGGTTGTACTGTATGCTACAATGTGATTGGCTGGTTTCCCGCATTTGGTGATTCTGATTGGCTAAGAGAAGGTCAAGTTGAAGTTGCCGTTTGCATGGGATCTGCAACCACAGTCGACATTTAGTTTTCGCAGCCTCAACAAAACATGTTGGAGTTAGAAGCTAGGACTTCGTGTACTCGTTGGTAAGACACGGTAGGACAGACTCCTAGAAGCCGTTTTGCTTAACTCTTTCTAGTTCACTTTCGGATTTCCTTCCTAATCAACACTCGACTACCCAGCCTCGCCCGCATCATCTCAAGTGGTTATGAGCAGACACCGTGAAGCTCGTGGAAGACAACTACTTCCACTGGGAGTTCAACATGCGGATGAAGCTGTCGCGCAAGGGACTCCTGGCCCACATCGTCAAGCCAGAGTTCGACCAGCTGAGTGACCGCTCCACGGTACAGTGGAAGACCGACGATCTGAAGGGATCGCTGGAGACGTGAGTCTCACATACCAAGTGTACATCCCTGGAGCGACAACCGCTGCTGAATCGTGGCGCCTGCTTGAGGAGCCGTTCAACCGGAACACTCTCAAGAATCGGCTCGTCGTGACCAAGAAGTTGCACAACTTCAAGATGGAGCCCGGGACGCGATTCGCGGCGCATGTGGACCGGTTGAAGGAGCTAGTGCTGCAGATGAAGACGGTTGGTGAAGCCCTGGACGAGACTCGCCAACTCGTGCTGCTGCTGGGCAGCCTGACGGAAGAATCCCGAATGATCAGTACCGTACTCGAGAACACGCCGAACATGACGTTGGCGTACGCGATCCAAGCTCTGTCTGGTGTTGACGTCTCAGAGGATTCGACATCGGCTCGGGAGAAGGCATTCGCAACGAAGAAAGAGTTCCGCAAGCGCGGGTTCTCCGAGAAGCTCGGCCTGCAAGAAGCTCGGGCACAAGGAACAAGAGTGTCGCAAGAAGAAGGCCGATGAGGGGGAGAATTTTCTTCATCCCCAAAACGTACCCAAAGTCCCCTAAAATCCCCCAAAACGTTTTGGGGACTTTCAATACAATCTGTTTGTTACCCCCAAAATCTCAATTAAACGCCTCCCAAACTGTCCCAAAAAATAACTCTTAGTATTGGTGTAATTAAATATTAGGCTATTTTTTGGTGTAGTATTCCAGAGGCGCGATAGCGCCCGCGAAGCAGGGTCGCGCGGTATTTGCGGAGGCGTGCACAGCGACGAGCATTCCAGCGAGCCGAAAACTGCACTCGCCAGATGAGAGAATCTTTTTATCGCGAGCGAAGCGAACAGCGGGGGCGCCGATGGGGCGCCCAGCCAAGCACTACGCGGCTGGTTACTCTAAGGTAGATATATGATGGGTCTTAGTAAAAGTTAGGTTCATGGTTCCTAAATATGAGGTTTGACGTTTGGAGATTTTTGTGGTTTTGGGGTGCGTTTTGGGGATGAAGAAATGGACGCCGTATGTAGCATCTTTCCTGATTCACAAATAAGACTTCTGTGAAATTACATGGAATTCAGTGAAGTGCTCGCAATTAAGTAGCGCCCATCAATCTACAGTAGAAGAGCACATGACCAGCATCCGGGACAAGTTCGTGTCCATGAAGTAGCTGAAGACGCCAGTCCGCATCACGATCGCGGATGGCACGAAGATCGACGCAGTTGCGAAGGGCACCGTCGGATTGAAGCTGATGGACGGGACGTCCGTTACATTGTGGGAAGTTCTGTACATTCCGGAAGTTGATGGGAGCCTCAGGCTGGCCGAGAAGGACGTCGACGCACAATTCAGCAAGGACAAGTGTGTGTTTCTCTTTGGTGGCGTGACGGTGATGGAGGCCAAGCGCTATGGAAATGTATACAAGCTGAAGACAGTGGGGGACGAGGTGTGTCGTGTGGCGACGACATCTCGTAAGGAGCCATGGGCTGTCGTGCACGCCCGTCTCGGCCACATCCCGTACAAGCGCTACGAACAGCTGTTGAGCATGGCCATGGCCGATGGGGTACCGCGCATCGCAGGCGACGTGTCGACGGATAACGTGTGCGCTGGATGTTGCATGGGGAAAATGCGCGCTGACGACTTCCCACGTCACCCTGACAACTTGGTCAAGAGTGCCGGTGTGCTGGATTTGGTGCACACGGACGTCATGGGTCCGCTGCAGACCAAGACACCTGGGGGCTGCACGTACGCAGTGACCTTCATCGTTGACTACTCAAGACACGTGACGGTGTACTTCATGAAGGCGAAATCGGAGGTGCTGTTGAAGTTCAAGACCTTCAAGGCAGCAATGGAGAGCGCAACGGGCAAGACGATCAAGCGCCTGCGTTCGGACAATGGCGGCGAGTACACAGGCAAGGAGTTCAAAGCCTACCTCGGCCGTAGCGGCATCAAGCATGAGAAGACGGTGCCGTACACGCCTCAGCAGAATGGATTGGCTGAGCGCATGAACAGAAGTTTGGTGGAGATGGCACGCTGCATGCTCTACCATGAGGGAATCGACAAGAAGTGGTGGGCAGAATCTGGCAACACGGCTGCGTGGATCATGAACCGGATCCCGAATTCGGTGACCGTGAAGACACCCCACGAGATCGTGCACCGAGCCAAGCCTCAGCTCAAGAACATGAAGGTATTTGGTGCACTTGGCTACGCCCACATCGCCGACGAGAAGCGTCGGAAGCTGGATGCGAAGGCGTTCAAGTGTCGATTCCTGGGGTACGAAGATGGTGTGAAGGGATACCTGTGACGAAGTCCGCTCAGATTTTGGCGAACCTCGTCGGTCGACTGCCTTTGACATGCTTGGTCTAGGACGCAGTGATTCAGTATCAACCATGGTACGCCCGGACGACGTCGGTGATGGAGAACCTGGTGGAGCCCTTGGCGTATGGAGCTGGTGCCCAAGTGCAACTTCGAAGTCGAACAAGCGTGTGGAATACGGATACGACAGAAGCAGGACTGCTGAGGTTGGTGGCCGACGATCGCCAGGTTCAGATGTAAAGTGCAGACGTTGTCGAGGCTCAGATGAACGGCTACCGGAGTCGACCGAAGTCTGGGGGAACGTTGCCACGTCCAGAGGCCGCGCGCTGATCACTGGTGTCGGCAAAGAGTAAGGCTGACTACGTGCGTATTCGGGATGTGTGAGGCTTCTACCAATTGGATGTGCTTGCTGCATCGCTTGAAGTCCAGCCGAAGTGGCCCGAGGTCGAGGAGCCCGTGAGCGTCATTGCCGAACTTCCGAAGGTCCAGATGTGCTTCGGCTAAGCCTCTGACGGCTCAGCGAGGAAGGTTTCCCTGGACTCCGAGGAGGTTCAGCCTGAGCTAGCTGGCCTTCGCTAAACATGGCTGGATTTGGCGGACGCCGGTGGACACTTTGAGTTCAAGGTCCAGCGGAGCCTTGGAGGCTCAGAGTGCTGTTGAAGTCGTGCTCGCGTCGGGTCGCTGTGGAGGGTCGCCGTGTCATGTCACGCCATCCCGTGATTGCAGACAAATCAGCTCTGACGTCTCCCGTCGCACCCTGACGACGCACCCCATGTGGCCAATCACAAGCGCGGGATCTGGGTTGCTGGCGGTGATTACGCCCAGAGTCGTGGGATTCTGCTGGACGCATCCAAGTTTCGGCTAATCATCGCTGAGCTCATGTTGAAGCGCCGCACGCGACTGCGCGTTGCTGGCAGCTCGCAAGACAGTCTTCTCACTGTTGTTTTAGTGTTTCTGAAGGGCGTTTTGCGCCCCCACTTGATAGGTTCATGTTTGCATGTGTAAGAGTCGAATTTGCCCCGAAAGACGCACTTATTTGGATTTTGTGTGGTCGCGGGTGTCAAGGCGCGCCTCCAGTGAAATTCAAGGCCCCCATATAGACCGATTCGGTACCCCTGGGTGTGAAGAGGGCTCCGTTTGGCTATTTCATGTCGTCACGCGTCGAACCGACACTTGGGAGTGGCTCTCGGCGTGTATTTCATTTTGACCGGGCGGGGGGGGCGCCTTCTCGTTGGTTGTGGAGCGATCGTGCGACTGGCTGGGATTCGGCCCGGCATTTGGCGTGGATTGTTCGGTGTCCGCCTGGCATTTGGAGATCGGGCGTGGTGCGCGGAAGTCCCAGGGCGCAGAGCGTGAACCCTGGATCAAGACAGGCTCAAGCCGAGCCAACTCACGGGGCTACTTTAGGTCGAGGAGCGATGGAGACCTGGTTGTGCGGCTCTCAGCTGGAGCCACCGGAGGAAGTGAAGAAGCTGTTAAGGCCTGGTCCAAGGTCTGGAGAGACGAGGACAGAGTGCGTGTGGGGTTTCGTGTCTACATTGAAGAACACCCGGGGCAGATTGGGCTACGACACGTGCAGACGGGAGCCTGTTAAGTGGGGAGCAAGCGCCGTTTGGAGACACTGGGAGACATCTGGACTGGACGTGAAGTTGCTGTGGTTGACCTCCGACTGGGCCCAAAGCGGGGCAGTCGTGATCCGAGCTATAGGTTTACTCCGCGGCACCGTCTCTTGACTAGCAGCGGGATCGTCTTGACTCGGACCTCCATCAACACGAGCACTCGGTTGAGCACTCGCTCCGTCACCTTGTTCGCCTTCAGACTCCTTCTTCTCGGCCGAACTCGGCGGCGGCAGAACATCTTCCGACGCAAGTGGGGCTTTAGGTTCAGCGCTTGCTTCAGCTTCACTCGAACGTGTCACATCCTCCTTAGCGCTGGGCGTCGGGACTTCTGAAGCCGATCGTCTCGTCCCGGCCGTCCCAGACTCCTGCGGCACCACCTCCGCCGGCAATCCTGCAACTCGCAAGCTCCGCCGTAGCGAAGACTCGCTCTTCTCACCACTTGTCTTGGGGACTCTTGATCCTTCTTCAGTCGACATAGTTGACCTTCGTCCGTCCAAAGTCGTTTCCTGATCCGGGCACGCGCACCAGTTGTAACGAGGCGGCGGGACAATTTCCCTCCAGATGTAGAACAGACTTGTCCAAACGTTGAATCATCAAGTTCAGACCCAAACTCGTAGAGCCCTAGAGTCTCAGAGTCACAGGCGACAGACCTCGGTTAGACTGCAATGAAGACTCCGCTGACGCTCCATGAACTTGGACTTGAACCGGGTGAGGCGTGTGTGTACCTCCCTTGTGATCCCCTTGAATAGCTCTTCCCTAGGGCTAAACCCCGAAGTGCTAACCCGGAGCCAACTACCGCGGGTCGTCCCGGTAGCCAAGTCGAAGGTGGTGCACTGAGTATGTTGGGAAGTCCAGAAATGCAGTTGAGGACGCAAGGTTCTAGTGGGACCGACAGATCCAGTCCGATTCGGCTATCGGTCTGGTGCTGGTTACTTCGGTCCGACTGTGAGCGGTGTCTGGTCGAGTTCGCTTTGGCCGGAGCAACGCCCGTATGAGCGATTGAGGGGTGTACCGGAAGGTGCTAAAGCTGGACATCTAAGTCTGACTCGGTTGCCCGAGATGTCCGAGGCTGAGATGTTCACGTATGGTCGAAGTCAGCTCGAAATGTGGATGTCGTTGCCTCCTGGAGTTGTGCATCCTGTCGAGGTGGCGTACTCGCCGCGTCACAATGGCTATGATCTCTGGGGATTCATCCGAGCTGCTGGAGCTACTGCCAGACACTTGATGTCGGTGACCCGTTCACCCTCAGCAAGATGGTTGAATGTGTTTCATGCTGAGTGTTGACGGATCCCGATGGTGTCTGATCTGAAAGCAGTTCGAACGTCACTGAGGCTGATGCCACCCATCGCGTGCGTCGCGTTACTGCAGACGATGTTGCACGAAGCTATTTACGAGTTCCTGAACCAAGTTTCAATGTGGCATACTCCGCGCGAGGTAGCTGGAGTCTCGGAAACGCAGATTCGTCACGAGGTTGAGCGAATTGGGCATTTCATCGGAGCTGAGTTGTTTGCCTGGAAGGTAGCCGTCGGGACGACCCCATACTATGTGAGGCCGCCCTCTGACCCGCAACTGATGGCTGCAGCTCATGCTGCCGAGACCCAAGTTGGCTTCCCTCTTGACCGGGACGGTGATGCTATCACGGGTGAAGACACTCAGCTCTTCCTGGACCAAGCGGTAGTGATCCGACTTCAGTTGACTGGCCTCCGACCTCGGAGCCCAGCTTCAAGTGTCGAGGCTAAGCCGTCCAGGAAGAGGTCATTGCTGATGCGGTCTTCCGCTGGAGGTTCTATTCCCAGTTGGCGAGACTCGAGCGAAAGTGCTTATGAGACCATGCGCAGCGCAGTGAACGAACCTGTCTCGAGCCTGGTTAACGTGGGTCCTGGCTCTGACATGATGATCACCGACGATGGAGCGAACCTGTCTGGATTAAGTTCCTCTGGATCGTCCCTGCTGTCGACGACTGACTACATGTTGGGAGCTGGATCATTTAACTGTTTCGTTGCCAGTGACAGAACCGTCACCAACTGAGTTTCGCCCGCCGCTGAGTCGTGGCACGTTTTCCGAGCTCACATGCCGATGTCGAGCGCAACGGTGATGAGAGGATCTGCGACAGGGGTAGCCCGAAGCTAGTTCCCAGGGATGATGATTTCTATCACACCCCAACCTGCTCAAGCTAGCTCAGTGCCAGCACGAGCTGCGACAGGGACGACAAGGACCGAAAAACCGTCTCAGATTCCGTTACCCGGTAGCCCTGAGACGAAGCGCCCAGTCAACGAAGAATTGAAGTTGAAGATTCAAGGTCCTTCAACCAACAGTATCGCCGTGATCTCGCCAGAAGTAAGGCTAATGCTTGGTCTTGCTTCAATGAGGAGCAGAGTCAGAGGTTGGCTACAGAGGCCCGTTTGAGTGCCGCACTTGCTGACAATCGCGCTCAACAAACCAGGCTTCATGAAGAGTACCAGAGACTGCAAGCAGCCAATGCTCAGATGTCCAAAGCTCATCAAAAGGCTAAGACGGAACAGCAAAAAGCAGCTTGAAGCCTTAGAGAAGCTGAGTGGCTACAGTACCGTAGATGTCACCGCTGCCCTTCGTCTACGTTACGGGGTTGCACTATGTAGTTCACTCCAGTCTGCGGGACTTTAGGATCTGCTCTCGTCATCCACTGCCGCTCTCGATCTCCATACTCTCTTTAACCGCATAGATTTTTGTTTGAGCTGAAACTCATATTACAGCGCCAAACGGTTGAGTACGCTTGCTACTGGACTGCAGGCAGCATCCAGGAGACCGGCTCCATGATCACTAGGTTCGATGAGGAAGCGAAGTACGACTTGTACTACCGAGTACTTCGGCGTGTTTGGAGCGTGGGCACAACAGACCGTGGCGACTCGTACTCATGGACTGGACTTCGTCCGGGTGCTTCCTGAGGTAGTAGAGTGCAAAGCTACCCCCTCGTGCGAAGTGTGTGTACTAGACAGTGAGTCCTTCAGTACTATGTATTCGCGACGTGTACAAGCTCGCACAGGGGCGGCAAATGCCTTGGCGGCTACTTAACAACGAGCGAAGAAGAGCTGTTGGAGACCACGCAACTATTATTTTTCTTAGTCACATGCACAGGTAAGCAAGCTCATCTCGCGTTCATGTGTACAGGTGAACGTGGCCCAACCATCAATCCAAACTTGCCATAGTCCGAGGTGGATCACAAGTCCGCGCCCGAAGAGGGGTTGCCTGCACCAGAGCAACACTAATTCGAGTAAGAAGCAGTGCACGCAGAGCAAGCCGCAATAGATCCGATGCCTGAAGACGTTGGGGTGATGCGGGACTGTACAGGAGCCGACGCCAGACGCGGCAAATGTGCAGCGTAGCATCTTTTGGAGCTGGAGGACAGTGTTATGACCTTCAAGTGATCCATCTACTGCTATGACCATCCTACATTCACATAGCCTTCGCGAAATTCATGCGAGCCCTTTTAACGAATCCTATCAAGCATCGACCGCCTTCGGAGCATTAGCAGGGGTGCTCTTACTCGATGCATAAGCACAACAAGTAATCATCTAGGCAACAGATATGCCGAGTCAACTCGACATGTAATCTGTTGCAGGATTTCCGTACTGAAAACCTGTTGCTTTCGTCCCCTACACCACGCAACAGATAAACCGACTCGGGCGACAGATTTTGCGCTGATTTGCCTGTAACAGATGAACCAGTAAATTAGCAACAGATAATAATTACTCCCCGACGAGCAGAACTACCCGTCCACCAGTGAGGGACAAACTAGCCCGTCCATTGGAGGCCGAGCACTCTAGTGGACAGGAAGATGAAGTGCTCGACCGAGTGAGAGATGCTGTACGTTTGGACGCTGTGAATTTGATGGAGCATGGAGAAAAAGATAAAACCTGAAGCCAAGCGTCATTTGTACTGTTTGTTGCATACTCAGAGTACAGTGCACTGTTCCTCGCGGAACCTTTGCATTATCAACTCGAACTTTATCGACAGTGGAGCTACAATGAATTGTGTCAGTCCTAGGTTCTGTTCGGAAAACGGATTGTGGGATCAAGTCGTTGACCACAACGAGCCCATGGAGATCACTCTTGCGGCTAAGCAGACCATGACTGTACCGACCAAAACCGTCCAGCTGACTGTGTACATAAATAATTTCGAGCCGTAAACGAATGACTTCCTCGTCATCGATGTCCCTGAAGAGCAAGATCTGCTGTCGGGTATGCCATGGCTGAAAGCCGTGAATCCTGACATTGATTGGGTCAACGAGCGCGTGGAGCCTCGTGTGCCGCCGCTCCAAGTAGAGAATCTGGACAGCACCACCCGTAAGGAGAAACGAAAAAAGACGAAAAAGAAGAAAGTGAAGACACTTCACAAACCAGATCGACCTGCGGTGAAAATCGGAGGTCAGCGACACCCAGTGTCGCCGCGAAAGAATAAGGAGACTGGAGGTGACTACTTCACGCAGTGATTTTATTCAGCGACTTCCGGAACAACAAAGTTTATCACCGCCAAGCAATTTCGGCGCATGCTTCGAAAGCCTCACGGCATCGAATGCATCTTCGTAATTCGTCCGAAGACAGGAAAAGAGAGCGGCAAGGAATCGGAAGCTGTTGACATTGAAGTGTTTAGTGATCATCCCGTCTACCCAGTGCTGGCAAAGCATAAATCCCTTTTCAAGCAGAAGTTGCCTTCGTGTCTGCCGCCGCGCGAGCATGGAGAGTACCAAATGGAGATGGACACGCAAGAATCCATCTTCCGTCGGCAGTGGCGACAGTCACCGGCCCAAGGGAAGGTCGTAATAAACTGGGTCGAAGAATTGCGCGCTGTTGGATTGATTCGGCCTTCGACGTCTCCTCATGGAGCACCAACCTTTTGTGTGAACAAGCCTGTTGGGTGGAGAATGGTACACGATTATTGTGCAATGAATTCTCACACAATTCGCCGTGCGTTGCCGATGCCCAGGAAGGATACGATCATCGAGAAAATGCAGGGCGCATACTGGTACTCCTGCATGGACTTGCTGAGCGGGTATTATCAGTTCAGGATGAGCGACTGTGATATTCCGTGTACAGCTTTTCAAACACCGGATGGAGCTTTTGAATATTTCGTATTGCCGATGGGTCTTTGTAATGCTCCAGCCATGTTCAGAGAAGGCATTCGCCGTATTTAGAGAGACCTCAGCGATATTTGTCAGTGCTACTTCGATGATATCTATGTGTACACCGAGGATACATCGCTGGAAGTGCATTTGGAGGCTCTCGACCGCGTGTTGACGAGACTCGAAGAGCACCAATTCTACGTGAAGCTTAGCAAATGCGTTTTCTGCGTCGATGAAATTCCCTGTCTAGGAGATTACGTGGGACGTAGTGTTGTTCGAATCGATCCCAAGAAAGTGGAGATACTTCGTGACTGGCCCTTACCTCGTACCCGAAGCGAACTACTGTCGTTCCTGGGTACTGCTGTCTACGTCCAGAGATTTTGTCGGGACTTTGCGTCCGATGCTGGACCATTGTTTGACATGCTGAAAGGGCCGGTGAAGCGAGTAATTCGCTGGAGTGACGTGCTGCGAGCACACTTCATATCGCTGAAGGCAAAGATTGCTGCAACGCCAGTAGTCGCAGTCCCTGACTTCAATAAACCTTTTGGACTGCGCATGGATGCTAGTGACCACGCTGTTGGCGGCATCCTGTTTCAGGAGGAAGTCAGGGGTGATGCAGTAGTTGAGCGCCCGATAGCGTTCGGTGGCAGAAAGTATAAATACGCCGAGAAAAAAATACTCCATTCGCGAGAAGGAGCTATTGGCGATTTAATTTGGGCTTCGTTTGTGGAGAGTGTATCTACTGGACAAACCATTCGTAGTTGAGAGACCACCGCTCGCTTGAAACAGTTTTCAAGCAGAAGACAATTGCGCGTCGCATTGCGCGCTGGTACGATGAACTCAGCGAGTACCCGATTACGTTTCGCTACATCCAGGGCGAGAAGAACACGGTGGCGGATGGAATATCGCGCCGTCCTGACTTCATGCAAGGTACCTCGCAAACCCTTGCGGCGATAGTAACGCGGAACCAAGTGCGAAAGCGTGTCGAACTGGGGTTGGCGAACCTTGTGAATGTGGTATTGGAAAGTGGCAGTTTTCAACGCTGTTGACCCGCCAGCCCAACAATCGAGTTC